>JAMQCK010001169.1:0-11242 GCA_024196135.1 Pleurotus ostreatus/Saccharomyces cerevisiae fusant | reverse complement strand
GGACCGCAATAGGCATGTGTTTTTCCCATCATATGTACCAGACTCCATCATTTGAAAAACAAAACGCCACATAGTTGACGACGTCTCGCCCACGGCCGGTCTCACTCTCGCTGCTTGCCCTTTGAGCCATCCCCTCCAGGTCATTGGCCAGCCGTACCTCATTGGCCTAGTCCACACATTTGGTGTACGCGCTGCACTGTCTGTCATGTCGTCCCGCCTAGCCAAGTCCATTACAATATTTACATATCATCCACCAGACAGCGCTGCATGGACACATCGTCCATCAGCGTGTACGTACACATGTTTTCTTCACCTGCATACCGTACAAGTACGTCGGACACGACATGCAGGTTGCTTCCCCTCCTTCCGCGCAGGAGCCTTTCCAGTATGTTCCGGGTATGCTCGTCTCGCCTACACATTCCGCGCGCCAATACCAGCCTTTTCAGGTGTGGCAGGCGCACTTCCCTTCCCAGAGCTATCACCGAGAGACCCGCGTTGCAGACAGGACGGTAGGTGTCGTACTCGGTGTAGGCCAGCGCCAGCTGCTCCAGGTTCGGCGTGTAGTCAAAGATACCTGCGAAGCATCTTATGCACTCGAGACGGCTTGTGGCTCCTGCGTTTGTCAGCTGCAGGCGTCGCAATTTGCTTCCCGAGATCTTGTTCTTTACCAGCGCCCAGAGCAACAGCGATAACTCACTGTTACTCATGTCGCGGTCTTGGTGAATCCATAGGACCTCCAACGCGTTCACCTGCAGCACCCGGAGCAGCGAGCATGCTGGGCCGTGAACCTTCAACTCTCGGAGCTTCGGCAGCTCAGTTACCACCATCGTGTCGTCTGTAGTGGCCAATCTGATCTCCAACCTCTCCAGTCTTGCGCTGCAGCTCTGGAGGACCCGACCGAGGATTGTTGTGCCGAACTTCACCCCCTCAGCCACCGCCAGAGCGAGCGACGTCAGTGTCGCGGGCACGGGCACGTCCCTGCGACCAACCATCTGATCTTGGCCCGGCAGATGATTATTCTGCCGTTCAATGTACAGATCGAGCTCCTCCACAGCGGCTCCGTACCGCAGCAGATCAAAGTCGGTCGCTCTCCCTCCATCCGTCATGCACAGCCGCAAGCATCGCAGGGCGGGCAGCAGTGGTTGGCGTAGTCGCCTGTGGCCAGAGAGTCTGGTGAGCTCGCTGGGGTCTCCCCACGTCTGCGCGTCCGTCACGATGGACACCCAACGGTCCGCCAGGTCCAGGAGGTAGGGCCGCAGCAGCGGTACATCCTCTTGCGCCAGCCGGAGGTGCAGTCCAACGTCGCGCGAGTGTTTCTTCAATGCCGCAAATTGATATTTTACCCGCATTTCTCGGTCGTCGTCGGAGAGTTCTTTCCTCAGACCCGTCGCTGGCGAGACGCTGCTCCAGAGCAAGGCATCCACTCCAAGGCGGTCGTTCCACGACCTGCACACCCGGGCCAACGTCCTGGACAGTATTGCGGGCACGGCGAACGGGTCGTCTTCCACCACCATCTGACGCCATATGAGCGCAAAGATATCGTCCGGAACGGTGCTGGTAATGTCTACCCTTCGTCAAAGCCTTGTTCCCCACCAGCCGCGTATCCACTCACCTTTCGATGTTGTCATTAGGTTAGGAACAGGAGGCTTTCCCCAACATTGTCACACTCTCGCATTATCACCCCCCCACCCATCAACCTCGTCACGCGTTCTTATCTTCATGTACATGGAACCTTCCGGGTGCTCATTCTATTTGCCCGATTTCTTAGGCTACGTCATGCTTCCCTCTTCACGCATGCGCTTGTCTGTATCGTGGTCCAATCATTCCCATCCCCCCTAAAAACCATCTATTCACTACACATCAAGGGCTAGTCCAGCCCGTGCCACCCTTCTGTCCCTATCCTCTCGTATACGTCCACCCCAGCTCCATCTATGGAGACATCTGTAGTCAGATGGCGCAGGCGCGCACGTCCCTTCGCGTGTAGCAGGCCCAGCAGGCGGCTTTGCGCAGCTGGGGAAGCCGCTCGCCATCCACCAATCAGGCTGACCCTTTCGAGCAATGGCCACATCTCGAGACTGGTCGCCAATTCCTGTAGGACCCTGAGCGCCGCACGCCAGCATAAGTCTCCTTCCTGCCCATCCCCATCGCACACCATGGTCAGCTGCTTCACGTTCTTCGTCACGTCTATCGAGCTCCGCATCTCGGGCCCGTAGTCCCACATTGCATTGATGAGAGCCATCGCCTGGATCGACCCCGCTCCTATGGTTCCTTTTCGTAGGCCGTCCCAGAAACAGTTCCAAAGGTCCGAGCTGTGGCTGTTGGTGATGCGCTCCAACCGTATTTCCTCCACGCCTGGCAGTACCGTCCACTGGAGCAGTCTGCCGCTGTCTCCACAGATGTGCAGCGTGCGCAGCCGAGCGAGCGTGATGGTCCTCGGAGGGAGTGAGTAGGTCATAGGGACGTCCAACTTCAGATTCTCCAATGTGGAAGCGCACCGGCGCAGCATGTCAGCCACCACGTGTGAGCGCACCCGAGCTCCGACGGACAGCGAAATCTCCAGGGACGTTAGCCGTGTGGGCTGGGGGACCAGCTGCGCGAGCCCTCGGGGGGCAGAGTTGTCGAACACGTTGCTGTACCGCGCAATGTCGGCTCCAATTATGCGTACGCAGAGGCGTGTCATGTTTGGACAGGGATCGTGGCCCATCATGTAGTAGAGACCTCCTCTAGCAAAAGGATATTGCTGGGGAATTATGCACCGGCGTTCGAACACCACAGAAGCCCAGCGGTCCTTCCACCTCAGGAAGTGCTTCATCAGAAATGGCGTCAGCTCGTACCTCCACCGAAGGTGGAGCAAACGACCGCGCGATCCATTTACATGGGCTTCGATCTGCCAGTTGACGCGCGCGACGATGTCGTCCCGGGATATAGGCATCAGGATGATGGGCGATATGTGCGTCCAGTGATGCGAAGCGGTCTGCAGGGCAGCCAGCCACTGACGGCATACCCTCGCTATGCTTCGCACCAACATTGCCGCCACCTCGAACTTGTCCTCGCCGGCCGCCATCTCGTCGAAGATGAGGCCCAACACCTCTAGAGGTGTGCTGCTCATGCTCTGCTCGCAGGGGTTTTTTTTCTTCAGTTTCCCTGGTGTGATAGTACGGGCACACACTCACGATGGCGGTTGGGAACAAAGTCCGCTGGATAAGCAAATTCGCTGGCCGTGGCAGTCTCATTCGAATTTCCAACCAGCCACTTACACAAGCCGGCCGACACATGGGCAACAACCACTGATGCGCCATTCCCGTCATGTCGACCCCCATCCCGCCTTTTGATTACTCATTTCCGTACCCTGCATCCCTCAAGAGCGCTCTGAGAGCTCTCTCCGACGATCTGCATAGGTACCTCAGCCTCAAGCCGATCCCCACACGACTTGAGTTCGATTGTGACGCAAGCGCGCCTCCGCTTCCACATGTACCACGTCAAATGCCTCACGATCATTCTCAAACCCGGTACCTAGCCCTAGGAAGCCGTCCCGTAGAGCAAACTCAGTGTACTCTCCTCACGTCTACGCGCACCGTCTCGTACCGTCCCAGCGTCGTCTTCGTTGCCATTACGTATCACGTTACGTAGCCGCCAGCAACGTCTGTCCCGTGACTGTGCGAAACCGCAGACCACTCCTCATCGCCACGTCGATCTCGAATTTCATCCTGAACTCAACCGTCACCCGTCGGACATGGTCAAGTCGGATCGCCCCTCCCGCAAGTCTGCGCGCTCCGCTGGGAAGCAGTGTGCGTGCTCTCCGCGTCTCTGTCTCTCACCAGTTGCAGGCCCCACTAATCCCGACCCCAAATTTTCAGCGGCGTCCAAAACGCCTGATCAGTCGAAAAAGGAGGCCGAGGCCGCCAAACGTGCCCTGCGTGAGATGTATAAGAAAGTACCCCACTCCAGTCTGTCTGTTGTCTTAACCGCTGCTCTTCTCGCTAATTACCGTTTCGCAGCGTTTGGCCACGGCGTAGCCTCCAACGTGCTGGTCCACGCCACCGGCGGCATTCCTTCCTTTGGCATCAGATCCCCTATCCCGACGGCTCTCAAGAAGCAGCCAAAGCGAGCCAAGGACACGCTCGCGCAGCTCGAGGAGGAGGCGGCTCAAGCCGTCGACAAGCTCTATGCGTATGGTTCGTTTATTCCTTTCCCGCTCTTCTCTCTCACCTCAGCTCATTGTCTGACGTACGTAGCCCGGCGTCTGGTGGAGGGCACCCCACCCTCCTCTCCGCGCTCTGATCAGGAGATGGACGATCCCGGCGAAGGCTCTAGCGGGGCCGGACCATCTCAGTCCGTCGGTGGCCAGCGCGTCACGACACCTGCTGACGCATCCGCGCAAGCGAGCGCGCACGACTCTGAAAAGGCGCCATCTTCCTCTGCGCCGTCTCCCGCGGCGGAGGACATTCCGACGGAGATCGAGGAGGAAGAAGGGCCCTCCGGCTCTTAGTTTGCTGTCGTGCTTTCTTGTGCTGTTCTGTTGTCGTTGCTGCTATCCATACGCTCAATATATCGCATCTTCTCTCCCTGTGTCACACGCTCTCTACCTGCCTTCGCCGACCTGTCGCGCGCCACAAGGACGTAGCGTCTTGCGCGAGTAAATGGAACGTGGCTGGAAGACAGCGGTAAGGCAGGCTGATCACTGGTGATAGCAAGGCGCGCGATGGACATGGATAATGAGGCGAAGTTGGAGGCGCCCGCCTTATGGTCAAGGCTGAATTCACGTCAATCGTTGTTCCAGTCGGACTTGAAGTTCGCGTCGCATTCATCGTTCGGGCGGGACCACAGTCTATTCGGTAACATGACGAGTCAGTGTTCTTTTTGCTTCTCAGTGTTGGCGCTGGTAGTGCAGGAGGCAACGAGGTATTGACACACATTATAGGTCCGTGTTTGGTTGAGCGTCACGCTATCATGGGAAAATTTGCCGGTGACCTCGTCCATCGTCACTGTTGTCACGGTATTTAAGGCTCCGATCTTGCGTATTTCCTTCTTGCTCTTGACCGTATTCCTGCCAAAGACTTCAAAGCCTTCTCCCCGTGCGTTGTCGACATCGCCTCCCACCCTCCTTTCTGACGATGGTTTGTAGGCAGAGCCAAGTCGTCGTCATCGCCTTCGCCGCTGCGCACACCAGACAGCAAAGTCGCCAAGTCGCCTCCCCAGAAACTGCCAGACCCTCGTGCCCGACGTTCGTTTGCCTGCTACGCTCCCTAACCCCCTTTGCCGCTGCTGATGTTAGCCCATGAGTAGGATCTCCATCTCCGACGCTGCTGCCGCCGACCCACATGAGCGGTACGTAGTATCCATGCCCACCCTCGCTCCTCCCGTCTGACGCCAAGCCCCAGTCGGCCACACTTTTGCAACCCATGTCTACGGCCGTCGTCTTGGTGGAAAGCGGCCCAAGATCGACCACGTCGAACCGCTCGAGGCGTTCAGCTCTCTCTTAACGCCAGACCTCCATGCCTCCATCGATCGCTCGTCCTCCCGCGCCAGAGAAGCCGCGCTCGTCCTGCACTACAGCAGTGCGTCATGCGCCCTCTCGTTCGGTATTCAAAGCTCACACGTCTCGTAGTCCCAAAGCCCAAGCAATTCGTGGACATGACCCCTACTGACGCGGACGTGCAAAACTCGATCGCCGAGCTCATCAACGAGCTCTACGCCCGCGCCACCCACGACTCGAACTGGGGCATCCACCGCCTTCCTGTTGACGTGTCCAATCTACCGCCGTCTCAGCAACAGGTCATCATGAAAAACTTCCGGCTGTGCGTGCAAGCGTTTAACGAGCACTTCGCCCTCGGTGAGGTTTACTCCCCGCCCTCTCCCCGAGGTCCCTTCCCTCTCCCTGTACTGATCACACTCAGTGAGCGACATCGTTCGTGGTCCGTACCCCAACGGCAGCGGCCAGCCCGCTCGCCTGACCGCTGCGTACTTATCCAAGGCAGGTACGTCCGGCGACGCTCCTCCACCAGCGGACAAGGATTCGCAGGGCGAGCCAGAGGTCGAGGGCTCTCAGCGGTTGGACAACGGCGTCCAAGATGGGCGGGCGGCCGTCACGGGCACTGCCGGCGACGCTGCACCCCAAGCGGACAAGGACTCGCAGGGCGAGCCAGAGGTCGACGGCTCTCAGCAGTCGGACGGCGGCGTCAAGGCTGGGCGGGCGGCCGTCACGGGCACTGCCGGCGACACTGCTCCTCTGGCGGACGACGACTCGCAGGGCGAGCCAGAGGTCGACGGCTCTCAGCGGTCGGACAAAGATGTCCAGGGTGGACAGGCGGCCGATGATTCCGAGTTGTCGGACAGGGATGCCGAGGGTGAACTGGATATTGACCATCCGATTCCCTCCGCCCCAGGCTCATCGTCAGGAAGGTCCCCATCTACGTTTATGACAGGCACGGGCAGCACTACCGAAATCGCCCCCTCCCCGCCCTGATTGGTTTATCCTCGTTTCGTATCGTACGTGGCTGCCGTCGCATCCCGCTGAATAATACATATTTGCTTTCCCATCCGATGCTGATTGTCTCTATGTGAATGCCATTTTTTTTACCGCTTGAACAACTCAATCTCATCCAACGCACGGCTGAACACCGGTCGACTTGCTTGCACACTTGCAAACGCGCTTTTAGTTCTCACTCACTGCTCAATCCCCACCGAGCCGGGACATTCTCACCACCCCGATCACCCAACTGATCGACCGTGACCTCGCCGCCTCTCACGACACGTGCATCACAACCACGCTTGCGTGACGTTACTGATGGACATGTCCTCTGGACATGTCCATCAGTCACAGAGACATGCGTGACGTTACTGATGGACATGTCCTCTGGACATGTCCATCAGTCACACAAGACGTGCGTCATGTGACTATTGAACCTGGCACGTCACATGACCACCTCCGCCTTATATGTTGCGAAGCCGTGCGAACAAGTCCTTCGTTGAACCACCATCATCATGGTCCCCCAGAACAACCTCCAGCCTCTCTCTCCTCCTCCTGGTTGGATTTTGACATATGTCACGACCCTCGCTCAGGCCGTGTTGGTGCTCAACCAGTACTTCGGCGTCGGCATTCCACTACCGTTCGTGTCTGTCGACTTCGAGTGGTCTGGAGACCTCCCTTCGTTGGCTGTCGCTGCCAATCTCTGCATTCCTGTGCCTTTCCCGGCCGATCTCTGTGTTCGTGTATTGACGCTCGCGCGGGATAGCGTTGTCGTCGTGTTTGATGTGGTCGCCTTGGGTGGTACGTGACTGTCAGCGTTTCTGTCTATTTACGCTGCTTCTCACTCCCCACATCTAGCTATACCCCTTCGCCTTGCCGAGATACTTGCCGACTCTCGCATAGCTAAAGTTGGCTGCAATATTACCGGTAAGCCTACCCCAGTCTCTTACGCCGCATCTCACCACGTTTTCCTCGCAGTCGACACGTTTATTCTTCTCCAGCACTATGCGCTCGTGGTCCGGAACGCTATCGAGCTGTCCCACCTGTACAAATGTCTTCATCCGTCCATCGACCAAGCCCCCCTCGCCGTCCAACATGGTCTGTCCACATTGACAAGCCTTGTCCTCGGCGCCGCGTTGGACAAGAGTATGCAGGTGTCGGACTGGCGTGTTCCATGTCTTTCTGGCGCCCAAATCCTCTGTGAGTGTCCACCTTGTCGCTTCTCTCGCTTGCCCGCTTACTTTATTGGAGATGCCCAATTGGATGGCATAGCCGCGTGCCTCGTATACGCCCGCCTCTCAACCCTCCTCCCGCTATCAGGCCACGCCGACTTCACAGCCAACAGTTACTCATTCAGTACCGGTGTGGCCATCGACGGAGTTTTGGTTGGTCCGGCAGGGTGTCCCGCCAGTCGCATGTGTAGCTGGGGCGTTTTGGACGATGGCCCTAACGCCAGCCAGAGATGGAAGCCCCAGCATCGCCTGCTTGACCAATGGAAGGGTGGTATCTATGCTTCGTGCCGAAGCCTTTCCCTGTCTGCTTTCGTTGCCTTTCAGGTTCGCACTCTATACGGCAGGCTGTACAAGCTTTTTCATACGTTTGCTCTCGAGTTTTACATATACATTTTGTATCGGTTTCGCGCGTGCAAAACTTTGCACCTTCCGCGTGCCTTTGCATGCGCTGTCTTTCTACTTTCATCTGCCCTACTGTCTGGAGTTCTGTACCTACTGGTTATGTAGCTTGTTCTCTATACCGTTGGCACGCCAATAGCCCATTTCCCCTTCCAAACTGGTCGCGCGTTGGTCGCGCGTTGGTCGCACGTCGGTCGCACGTCGGTCGCACGTCGGTCGCACACCGGTCGCACACGGTCGCACACGGTCGCACACGGTCGCACACCGGTCGCACACCGGTCGCACACCGGTCGCACACCGGTCGCACACGGTCGCACACCGGTCTCAACTCAACGTGGTACAGTCTGATTTGTCTGCCATCCATGATCGTGTTCTATCGCATTGTGAGACACCCCCGAGCAGGGATCCACTGCTTCTCCGTTGCCTGTTCACGTCCAAGTTCACGGCAATTTCTTGCGACTATTCCCTTACCCTGCCTACATTTACATACTCGTACCGGTGTCACAGCTTTATTCTCTCCCCTAGTCTACCACATGTGTGCTCGCATTCTGTATATCCCCCAGCAGGATTAAGCGTCCTCCGAGATGGTCCCCTTGTATATGCGCCGGCGGAAAACGATATTGGACAGGAATCTCCGGTCCATTTATCTTGTCGCACACCGTCAGGTGACGAAGAAAAATCAGCATAAATACTCCGCAGTCGCTGCCGTTGGCCTGCTGAGGCAGCTGCCCGATACTGTTAGGGTTAGGCAGCTCATTCGTGATGGGAACACACCTTTGCTGCCTCCGAGATTGTCCATTTGTCCGCCACATTATCCCATCCTTTCTCTGCGCAGAGCTTGTCTACAAACGTGCCCAATATCTGTCCTACTTATTAGCGCACACATATGACGAGCGGCGTGCACGACCTGCCTTCGCATATGAGTTCCTGTCGCGCGCCTGCACAGTGGACCCCAAGCTGTCATAAATCCATATCGAATGCCACTCCGGCAGGACTTCGAGTAGGATGTAGTGCGAGTCCTTCACTAGCGGGATGAGGATCGACTCCCACACCGTAGTCCTTGCGACGTCCTGTCGCCGTTAGCCGCCAGCTTGCCCGGTGACATATCCACTTACGGAGGATCGGATATAAGTCCTCGCACCGGCGTAGTCAGTCAAAGAACGCTTCCCAACCAAGTGGGCCTGTGCAAATGATGTGTTGAATAGCAGCACATCTCTTGTGGTGTGGCCTCCTTCGTATATAGCGACCACGAAGTCGACGATCTGGTCACTGAGCCACTTGTTGGGCATCAATCGCCCCAATTCCTTGGCGTCCAGGTGGCTTGTCAAGCAGCGCAGTCTCCCCCCTTTGTCAACCACTGACTGACAGCCCTGGAATTCATGTCAAGCGTGTTCATCGCAGTGCTCCTGTCTTACCTCTTCCACCAATACCTTTAGTAAATCCGTTCTCCCTACCGTCACGAAAAGCCCACGATCTCGTGCGATGCCGTCCGCCAGAATACGCAGACCGGATGTTAGGACCGCAATATGCTCCTTGTGTGCGTACAAGCAGGCGGCCTGGCTCCCAGAAGCAAGGTTGATACAGCTTGCTATCTTGAGGCGGAGATGCGCTGCCGCGTCGATCGCCCGGCGCAAGCTCTTCTCCTGATTTTGGGTGTCGACGTAGTCGACATAGTGACCGGTAGCTAGCTTTGCCGCCGTGTCTCTCATCGTTTCAGCGCAGAAGTTCTCGATCCTGCCGTTCTGCACATCCAGCAACTCTCTTGGCAGCCCGCACCCTGACAGCCAGGTGTTAGCAAGCGCGCCTGCCTCACCCAGCTCCCGCGCCAAATGCTCCGATATAAGGCATCCTTCTTCCAAATTGAGGGCCGGATACGTCTCGGTATCCCACGGCACGAGAGTCCTTGCTCCCTCCCTGCTGCTCTCCTCCTCAGCCTCTCCCGCGCCAATTGCCACGTCCTGACCTCCCCCTGCCTCATTGGCTACGCTACCGCCTGACTGACTGTCAGGAAGTGATTCCTCCTCCTTTTTGCGCGGCGAGTACGGCTTGTCGGTGGCGTTGTAAGCCCTCCCCTCCTTTTTGGCCGCTTCCAACCGTTTACTGCCTAGGTGTTAGGTCAATGGAAACATTCCTGCCGAGCGATACTCTCACCATCTGGCTGCTTCCGCCCTCTTTCTGTTTTCCTCTTCGACCTGCTGAGCTGTTCGGCTCTCCCGACGGGCACGCGCTCTGATGGCGTCCTTGGTATTCGACAGTTGCTTTCCACCCATCGTTCGTCCCTGCTTCGTGCACTGATACCGTTTACCGCAGGCACGTTTGCCACAGCCGTATGACGGTTAGCTCACGGACGCCGGAGCGCTCAAGCCACGTGCCAGCAGGGTGGCAATCACTGACGTCGCATTTTCCCACGGTCACCACATCCTTCCGCGTAATCCAATTTCTCGTTTGTTCACGTCCGGACGTCTACCTGTCGGCATACAGTATGGACTTTCGACCATTATGAGGCGATCCCGAGGGTTTCAGCCGGCGACAAGTCACCACAACCTTAGGAGGTCCTTAGAGGGCGGCGCCACGTGCAGCTCCACCAACGCTCGGCTCGCGCGAGCTCCCATCGTGCGGTTGTGTCTATCAATCTCTCGCCCGCTGTACAATCGTCCCGTCTTACCTCAAAATTCCCGGCCCGTATCATTAGCAAGAGCACCGCTGTTCTTGAAGCTAGCTGTCTGACGTGGAGGGAGTCCAGGCGAAGCGCGTGTGCAATAATGCAACCAGCTACGCCGCACCCTAGCGTCTAATCGTCATACGCGGTTTTTTGAAATTTTCTGTCAACGAACGTTCCACCCGCACACTTGCCGGCTATCTGCAGTACGGCTTTTCGTTATCGGCCCTGTAGACCCATGAAATTGGTGCACCTACCCGAATCAAATGTACCTGTCACCTTAGGGTTAGGGTTAGGGTTAGGGTTAGGGTTAGGGTTAGGGTTAGGGTTAGGGTTAGGGTTAGGGTTAGGGTTAGGGTTAGGGTTAGGGTTAGGGTTAGGGTTAGGGTTAGGGTTAGGGTTAGGGTTAGGGTTAGGGTTAGGGTTAGGGTTAGGGTTAGGGTTAGGGTTAGGGTTAGGGTTAGGGTTAGGGTTAGGGTTAGG
>JAMQCK010001168.1:0-11249 GCA_024196135.1 Pleurotus ostreatus/Saccharomyces cerevisiae fusant | reverse complement strand
GAGGGGTAGATTATCAGTGCTACTCTTACGCGATAGGCAGTTTAGCACACGACGCACCGACGCACAGAGCGCACGAGATTGAGATAGATGACCGCGCGCCATGCGATGCGCTCTTGGTGGAAGGCGGCTGGCGAGTGAAGAAGCTGGAACTCTGCGCAGGCGGAGTGAGCACATGGCAGGGTGAATGGATAGGCGCGCGCATATAGACGCGTCGCGTGCGCGAGCTGCGTGCTGATCAGCTTCGCGCGCGCGACGCCACACGCCAGCGCGATCGGAGGAGGGGAGGTGGGAGGGGGAGAAGGAGCGCGACTGCTACTCACGCTTGAGCGTCGTGCTCTTGCCGGACTCGGACTGGCCAAGGAGCAGGACGTGGACCTCGGCGCGCGACTTCTTGCGTTCCATGCGCTCCTGCCTGAGCATCTCGTCGATGTTGTCGCTGATTTTCTTCGCGTCGCTCTCGGCGCGCAGGCGGGCCGCGCGCTCCGTGGGCGACTCGTTCTCTGGCGGGAGGAGGGCTGCTGCGAGCGGGTCTGAGAGGGAGCGACGGCGGTTGGGCTCGATGCGCGGTTTCGCCATGGTCGTCGTCTGCGGCGGCGGGGACGGCGCTGGGTGGGGACAGAGGGGATGGCGGGCGGAAGCAAGAAGGACGGAGGCGCCGACTCGCGCGGCAGAACGCGAAAAGCGGGCTTGACGACTCGCGTGGCGCAGTCCACGTGCGCCGACCGCTTTCCCCGAAGTTCAAGTTTCGTTGGCGTGACGACGCGCCGCCCTCCTGTGCTCCTCCTTCTCCTCGGTGTTTTCCGCTAGGGCGACGAGTACACGAACTCACTCCTGTCCAGGTAGAAGACCCTCACACCGAACAACTTCATTCGAAAATTTCGACAGCTACAGCGTCGGATGTTTGGTAACGGCACTTTCGGGACGGTATTCGGTTGGCAAACTCGCCCGACGGAGCCTTCCAAACGGTCATAAGCTTCCTCAGCGTTTCCGTCGGCGCTTGCCAGCTTGTGTCCGGCTGGCGACAGACCGACGTTAGAGACGCCAAGCTCGGCCCATGAGCCGGGTGGCGCGCGACTGGAACGCGAGAACAAGCTCTGCGACGCTAGTGATCAAGGCTTGCATGGAGATCGGCTGTCTACTCGCCTAATTTGTAGGTCAGCGATACTGGGCGCCCCTTCATTTTGTGCTGCGCGCTGAGGGATGCGAGACGGCGGCTTGAGGCCGTCTGTGGCTTTGTTCCCCATTAGGAAGTGCTTCATGAACGTTTATGGTCATTTGTTTTATGGCCAAACCTTGGGCGTCCTGCAGCCATCTCTCCGTCTTCGCGCTGTCAGATGCGCCTCAACCATCGCCCGCATACAAGCTTCTCTGCCCCCCTCCGAGACCAACGGACAGACGATCCTTGTGACTTGCACAAAGTATTTTAGCTCCCTTCCAGCGCATGCGCACGCCCCGCGTACTTCTCGGGTCAATCCACAGCTAGAACTTGAGAAAATCTATCCGGCTCGAGGGACGCGTCAACAAGCACGTCTGAGGCCCTGAGCGCGTCGTGTCGCCCTTGCGCGTGAGAAGAGTGACGACCGAGTAACCGCCGAGACGGCGGGCGCCCTCGGCCACGCGGGAGAGATCAAGGCCCATAACGACGACGGGCGGAGGGACGGCCGTGGACCGGGGCTCTTTCCGTCGTTGGCTCGGACGACGAGCTGTGCTGTGCACCCTTCCCCCACCTTCGAGCTTAGGTCCGCGCCAACTTCTTCTACCCCAGAATGCGCCGGAGATGCTAGTCGTCTCCAGCATCGGCCGCTTCCTGCTTCTCTTCTTCACACTGCTGGCACTCGCCGCCTTTTCTTCTTCGATTCCGCTGCCTGGCGAGTCCGCGCGGTCGATGAGGCTGCCCGTCACCCGGCAGCTGCTCGCGCCCCGGCAGGGGGCAGGGCCCTCTGGCGATCCCGAGCCCTCCTCAGACGCAGGTACGTGCGCGCTGCGCCCGCCGCGCTATCTCAGCTCATGCCACGACCATCAGCAGCATCAGACGGCGCGCTTGGATCGCTGCCGCCCGACGGCCCTGCTTCATCTGGCGCCCCTGCAACAGCCACAGACTCATCAGCGTCCCCCACAGAGCAACCTTCCTCTTCCCCTTCACCTTCGCTCGATGTAAATTCTACCACGGCCAGCTCATCTCCATTCCCTTCCATGTCCTCTCCCTCGATCGACCCCTCGGCCCGCGTCGCAGAGTCAGATAGCGCGTCTGCGTCGTCAGATAGCGCTTCCTCCAGCCCCGCAGTCTCCGCGGCCTCCGTCTCCACGTACACAGACCAGGTTTCCGCGGCGCAATCGGCCTCGACCGTCACAGACTCTGCGTTCTCGGCCACTCAGACAGACTCTGGCTTCAGCGGCAGTTCATGTACGGACGCTAGCTGGTCAGCCGGCGCCTCGGACTCTGCCCCGTCAGACTCAGGAGCACCTTCAGATTCTGCTGTACCTTCAGTACCAGCAGCTTCGTCGTCCCCTGCAGCTTCGTCCGATCCAGCGGCCTCGTCGTCCCCCGCAGCCCCGTCAGACCCTGCAGCTACCTCGTCAGATCCAGCCGTCACTCCCTCTGATGCAGCTGGCGTCCCCTCTGATGCAGCGAGCTTCTCCTCTGACCCCGCCGCTCCATCCAGCTCCGATGCGGGCGCGTCCTTCACGTCATCCCCTGCGCATCGTCCACCGATGCGGGATTCTCATCCTCTGATGGAGGGTTCACGTCCTCTCCAGACCCCACCTCCACCGACGCAGGCTTTACCTCCTCTCCCGAGCCCACGTCCACGGACGACGGCGACCGCCGCATCCCGCCTAGCGACATCAACAGCGTGACTGGAGACATCACGACCAGCGCAGGGGATGGAGAGCGTCGCATCCCGCCTACCGCGACGGAGGGTGGCGACGGTGCGAGTGCGACGGACGGTGCAGCGGATGGCCAGCCGACGACCAGTGCGGAGGACGGCGAGCGTCGGATCCCTCCTGGGGATCAGACGGCTACGGACTCTGCGGCGGACCCCAATGCTACGCAGCCGCCTGACGGCGCGCGGCAGGGTGGCAATGGGCAAGTTGGTTCTGTACTGGACGTCCCGTCGAGGCTGACTTCTCCCCCAGCAACTCTAGCGACGGCCAGAGACAAGGTGATAACGGCAATAACAACAATGGCAATGGCAACGGTAATGGCAATGGCAACGACAATGGCAACGACTCCACCAACGACGCTTCCACGACCTCCGACAGCAGCAGCGATGACCGCGAAGCAGAGACAACCTTCAGCATCGGCGGCGCTGCGGGCGCGGACCCGACTGGTTCCACTTGTTCTATCGACCCTGCCCCCTCGGACTCGTCTTCGTCTTCCCCTAGGTGAGCTACCCAAGAACCCAATAGTCACGGATTTGTTCTGACCCTCAATGCAGCTCGACCTCCTCCCAGAAGACCGCCGCCATCGCCGGCGGCGTCGCAGGAGGCGTCGCCGTCCTCATCATCGTCGCCCTCGCCCTCCTCTACGCCCTCCGCCGCCGCCGGCGCGCCGGCTACACGCACGCCCGCACCTCCTCCTGGGGCAACGGAGGCGGCCTCGCCGCCGGCGGGGTCCTCGGCCGCGCCATCGGCTACGACAACGACCACACGCGCACCGAGTCCTACAGCTCGTCCAACTCGTCCGGCAGCGGCACCAGCTCCAGCTCGAACCCGCAGATGGAGGAGATCCCGAACTTCCTGCGCGGCGATAGCCCGTATAGCTCGCGGTCGGGCGCGAGTGGGCGCGGGTATGTGGGCGAGCCGCTGGTGATTCCGTATGTGCCGCCTGCGAATACGAGCCCGAGCGTGGATGAGAGGAGGTTTTCGGATATGGCGCCGCCGCGGGCGATCACGGCGTCGCCGATGGGCTCGCCGGGACCGGGTCGCGCGTCACCTGCGCTGCGCTCGGTGTCGCCGCCGGGTCCTCCGCCCATCACGCCTCTGCCGCCTCCGCCAGCGTCCCCAGCAAGGGCGAACGCGTCCCCTGCCAAGTCCTCGCCTGCCCCTTCGGCCCAGTTCACCCCGCCCGCTCCTCCTGCGCCGCAAGGCCTGAAGGGCAAACTGCAGCAGGTCCTGTCCACCAAGCCAAAGCCGCAGCTGAACCTCCTCGCCGCCGTCCCACCTCAGCCGAGCACCTCGCAGGCGCAGAACCCCTTCCTCTCCCCGCGCGATGCCGAGGACCCGTTCAAGTCGCCCGAGGATAGGCGCCCACCCTCGCTCCCCGCGCCTTCGCCGCGCCTCGACCTCCTGCACCTCTCCGGCGTGCAGAACATCGACCCCACGCAGGCGCATGCGCAGTGGAACATGGGCCCGCGCCGCCAGACCGAGCTGATCGTGCCCGAGTCGCGCCCGACGTCCAGCACGGCGCCGCACGACCGCAATAGCAACGGCGCGCCGCCCGCGTCGCCGTCTGTGTACTCGAACTACTCGAAGTCGTCTCGGTCGCCGACTGCCCCGTCTGTCTCGGACGACCCCTTTTGGGCGCCCGTGCTCGATGCCAACCGCAGGCCTCTGTACCCACAGAACCTCACGCGCTCGAGCCCAGACCCCAACCCCAACCCCTTCGACGACAGCAACTCGACCGCAGGCCGGTCGAACTATAGCGGAGACTTCGGCTTCGCTGTCTGAGAGGACTTTCCATATATATTGACGCGCATTCGTACCAGTCATCTTGACTCCAGGAATTCACTGGCAGCGATAACTTATTTATGAACGGATACTGTAAATGCTAACTAAACTTTTGGGATTTGAGGCCATGTATCAGCTTTGGCAAGATAACAGCAGGCCTCTGTGAGTGCGACGGAAGCGGCGTCGATCTGGGAGTTCGTCAGTCCAAGTCTCCATGCGGAGGATGGTACACGTACGTTCTTGGGGAGGAAAGGCTCGAAATGGTGACCTGGGATGTCCCAAACCTTCATGGGCGTCCCCACATGCGACTCCCATGCCTCTACGATCTCCTGGTTGTCATCCGAGCGGTCGGCGAGCCATTGAGGTACGTCCTCCGTTAGCGAAGGCGAGCTGAATCCATCGCGACAGCGCAAGAAGGCCAGCTGAGGCTCCGCCCGACCCCGCGCAGGTTCGTACTCTGCCAGCAGGCGTGCGTTTCTGGCGAACTGTGCCTCAAGGAGTGGCCGCAGTGTCTTCGCGCCCACTCCTGCATTCAACCCTATCGCAACTTCGATCACTTCAGGGGAAAGCGGAACATGCCCTGAGGGACCAGGCGAGTCGATCAAGACGACGCCGCGCACGGCAACGCCTTGAGCGGCGAGCAGGCAAGCAGCCTCATAGGCGACGACACCGCCAAACGACCATCCTGACGTGTGAGGATGAGGGACAAATATAGTAGAGTGAGTTGATGAACGTACCCCCAAGGATGACGGGAACAGTGAACGTCATGCTGATGAACTGGGCGTACGATGCAGCCATGTCCTTCAGCGACTGCGTCCCGTCGCCTGTCGGACTCGGTATGCCCCAGATCTGACGATCCATCGGAGGCAGACGCTCATAGTAGTCGATGAGACCGCTCCCGTCGTGTATGAGGATCAAGGGATCCAGCTCGCCAGTAGAAGGCTGCTGTATCAGCCTCGGCTGCAGAGTCTCTGCGTTCGGACCCAGATTACGCTGAGGAATGCAGGTCTCCAGATACGCAGCGATCTGTCGGACGGTCCGATGGGCGACGAAGAAGTCGACTGGGAGCTGAAGATTGCATCTGAGCTTGAAGAGGTGTCGTGCTTCGATCGACGTGAGCGAGTCTAGCCCATAGTCATGCAGGTCGGTATGATGAGCAAGTCGTTCAGCAGCAATTCCTAAGACTTCGCCAATGATCGCAGCTACAGCGGCGCAGTCAGAGGTGGCAACCGCGGGCACGTTCGCCAGAGGTCGAGCTTCTAGCGGCGTAGCGAACGTCTTGTGCAGAGCATGTAGCTTGATCTTGCGGAAGACAAGGTCGGATATCTTGGCCACGAGTGTAAAACTACCGTCCAGCAAGGCGTACGAGGTAGCGCTCGCAGTGCCGTCATCGTGGATCTGTATGCTAGCGTAAACCTGGAAGTAACTGCCAAGCGCGTCGAGCCCAGGAGCGATGATGACTTTGCCGACGTTAGTGCAGATGTAGACGTCGTCCTCGTCGCAGTTGATGTTGCAGAGGAACCCTGGAACATGGAGCATGGCGTCGAGAAAGATCGGGTGAGCTGAAGCTGACGAATTTTTCAAGTCGTCGTCGTCGTCGATCTTCACGATGGCCCCAGCACTGAGACCGTCTGTCGTGATCCGTAGGGTCTGTACAGCCTGGTATAGGGAAGAGTAGTCGACGACGCGGGCAAAGAGCTTGTACACAGACTCTTTATCGAAGCTGCGACCGCCGAGGTCATCTGCGACAGCCTTGAGCGAATACCGTAGGACTGGCGAATGTCGTTCGAAAGCAGCCGAGACGCGAGCGGGATCCTCAATGCGATACTCAGCGGTAGCGTGCAGAACCTTGGTGGCAGGCGGCGATGATGAGGAGACGCGAATGGTGCCCAGTTGCTTCTCCGGTGCGACGTCGACGATCACGTTCCGTTGCTCCTCGAGTCGAAAGACTAGGGCGCGCTGGAACTTGACGTCCCGGACGACGAAGAAGGACGCGCACGAGCCCTCTGATAAGGTCAGGTTCACGGCGGCGTAAATCTGCTCGAGGTAGAGTGAAGCAGGATATAATGGCCAGCTTCCGACCGCATGTCCTTCGATCAAGGTCTTCAGGTCGCGTATGGGCACGGAGAATGTCGTTGGGCCGACGTGAACCGCAGCTTGATGCATGTCTCGAAGCGTCGGATGGGAGATCGAAGAGAGGCTGGAGGGCATAGGCGTCACGTCCTCGCGGAACGCCACCCAATACTGGTCCTTAGCGAAGGGATATGACGGTAGGAAGGGTACGTTCCGCACGTGTGCCATGTCGGCGAAGACCTCACGCCACCGTACAGGTGCACTTGTCGTATACAGCTGGGATAGAGCCGAGGACAAGGCCGACCATGGATCCTCCTTCCGCCTAAGCGAAGCAAGGCAGAGCGGCGTGCTACCACTGGTCCCGGCGCATGACCTGATCATTGGCAGCGACGTGGAGTGAGGTCCAAGTTCGATCCATATCGCGTTCGAGTATGCGGCGCTGTGTAGCAAGCCGTGTATGTTGTCATGGAACTGGACTGGCTCTCGACAGTGGCGCGAGAAGTATGTCGGCGTGAATGTAGTCGCATCGCCGCTCGGAACGATCGTGCCCAAGACGTTGGACGCGATTGGGATGGACGGCGGCCTCAGGGCGATGCCTTCGCAGACCTTGTCAAGCTCGTCGACGATGGGCGCCATAGCCTTCGAGTGATACCCAAACGGCACTTCCAGCCGCACGCATGGTATGCCGCGAGCTTTCAGGGCCGCCAGGAAGTCGTCGAGCAGCTGGACAGGCCCCGCAACTACACACTCCGAGGGCCCATTGATGCAGGCTATGCTCAGGCCACAGGAGAAATCGGAGTCGATGAGGCTCCGAACGTCAATGGGCGGGTACTTCACGGCGACCATGCCAGTGGCGGTGACATCGCAGATGGTCGTCATCAGCCGGGCCCGCTTTCCCACAATGTAGAGCGCGTCTTCTCGAGTGAGGACCTGCGCTGCCACCATGGCGACGTATTCACCCAAGCTGTAAAGGCGTGAGCGACCCAATAAGCTTGACCGGAGGCGAAGCTCACCTATGCCCGACCACCGCGTCAGGAACGATGGCCCAAGACTTGTACATCTCCAGAAGCCCGCATTCCAAGACGAAGGTGGCAGCTTGGTACGCCTCGATCCCCATATGAGAAGCCGTATTGTGAAGCACTCCGATGATAACGTCCCTCGCGCCGGTGAGACCTGAGCCCACAAGTACGCGCTCGCAATCGTCGACCACGCGCTTGAAGACCGCGGATGTCTCGTACAGCTGCTTTCCCATGCCGAGGTACTGACCACCTTGTCCAGAGAACACGAAGATGACCGGCTCCTTCGCATCGATGACAGTCCTGATCGGCGCGTCTAAAAGCCGTGCGCACAGCTCTTCACAAGCGCTCGCGCAAACAGCGAGCCGATGAGGGTGGATCTGACTCCTTGCGGTCAAGGTGTATGCGATGTCGCTGAGCGCGAAGGATTGGCAGGCGGGATCGCGAAGCCAGTGCAGTAAAGCAGCTCGTCGCTCCTCAAGCTGAACTTCCGTCTTGGCAGAAAGACCGAATACATGCGCCCTCCCACCGTCGTCCTTTACGGCTCCGTCATCGGACGAAACGTATTCTTCGAGTAGTAGCGTCGCATTCGAGCCCGCGATGCCGAAGTTGTTGACCACGGCTACACGACTCGCTCCCTCATCGACCTGCCAATCCGCCATGCGCGTACTAATCTCCATTCCGCTACCCTCCATCGGCTCGATGTGCGGATTGAGCGTCTTCAGCGAGATCTGGGGCGGCACCTTCTTGTGTTTGAACATCATAAGCACCTTCGCCACGCCTGCAGCGCCAGATGCAGCCTCCAAATGCCCGATATTCGCCTTGATAGACGTAACGCGCAGCTGCTGCCCAGTAGCGAACACCTGGCGAATGCTCTTCAGCTCGGTCGGGTCTCCCGCCTGCGTGCCCGTGCCGTGCGCCTCGACGACGCCGACGCGCGAGGGCGACATGCCTGCCTTCGCCATCAGGCGCCGGAAGAGCGCGGCCTGCGCGTCCGCGTGTGGGTGAGTAATCGACGGTGCACGACCGCTATGGTTGATCTCCACGCCGCGGATGACGCCTAGGATCGTGTCCTGCTCCGTAAGGGCGTCTGAAAGCTTCTTGAGAACGAACATGGCGCTGCCTTCTCCGCGACAATAACCGTCTGCCGATGCGTCGAAGGACTTGCACTGGCCAGTAGGGCTGAGCATGTGAGCACGATCAAGGCCGATGAACATCTAGTTGAATATCAATGCGTGCAAGGTATAAGTAGGAGGGGAGCAAGCGTACATCGGGACTGGTAATGATGTTTACGCCACCAGCGAGGGCAGCTGAGCAGTCACCACTGGCGATAGCCCGGCATGCCGCGTGTATGGCTGCCAAAGACGAGGAGCATGCGGTATCGATTACGGCCGAGGGCCCTCCGAACTTAAAGGCGTAAGAGATGCGACCACTGAGGAAGGACTGGAGGGTTCCTAGCCTCGGTGTAAGTATACAAACGGCTAAGATGCATGGATTGAACCTACCCGGGCTATAGCAGACGTCGATATCATGGCGCAGGTTCTGCACGTAGTCATTCGTTGCAGCGCCGATGTAGCAGCCAAATGTCTCTCGCATGAAAGTAGGCGTGGCGTCCGGGGCGTATCCCGCGCTCTCGAGAGCCTCATACGCCGTCTGAAGCAAGATCCGCTGCTGTGGGTCCATGCTACACGCCTCCCTCGGCGAGATGCCGAAGAATGCTGCATCGAACTCATCCGCGCCGTCGATAAAGTTGCCCATGCTGGCTCGTATTTTGCGGGTCGAGGAGTTCGTTGCGCCAGTGTAGTCAGTGACCTTGAACCGAGCCTCGGGAATCTGTAAGAAGTCAGTGTTTGTCGACGCAAATAGCTATCTGTTACGCCGTACCGGAGAGACCATGTTCATTCCTTGCTCCAGACATGTCCAGAGCTCGTCAGGCGAACGAGCGCCTGGTACGCGGACGGCCATACCAACGATGGCGATGGGTTCTTGCATGGCTTCCGGTACTTGGCCAGCGCCTTCACAGAGATCTACAAGTTGTGCTCTTTCGCCCAGCCGGCGCTTGGTAACGCGTGCTAGACCAGCGCCAGGGCCGACATTGACAATCTCGACTTTGGAGTGTGGCGGAATGGACTGCAGCTGCCGGTCCAGCGTCTCCAGCCACTCGACAGGAAGTACGGTGATCGAACGAACGATAGCATCCATGACGTCTTGCCTGGGGTCCTCGAGAACGCCCGAGGTCGTGGCGGAGCGTATAGGAATACGGAGAGCAGCGAAGGGAGGGAGTGCGACATCGCGACGTCGCAGATCTTGTAGAACTTCGTCGTGAAGTGCAGTCGCGTACAATGGAGAATGATATAATGTTGACAAACCGGGGTTGTGAGTAGTGCAGCGAGATGGTATATGGTGTTGCTTGAAGAAGAGGAGATCATCCGGATGCCCAGAGATAGTGATACATGTCGTGTCTGTGATAGCGGTGATGGAGAGCGAAGGAAGGTCCTAAGGCTTCGTCAGTCAGGACACTACATTGCGATGTTATAAGCTCACAGTGGCGCAGATCTCGAGCAGTCGTCGAGCTTCCGCGATGGTGAGCCCGGCCACAACGAGACTCCACGGTAGAGACGGCGCGACGTCGCGCGAGGTTAGGAAAGCCTGGCGATAGCGGTGTACACGATAGCCGATCCAGAAAGCGATCTTGAAAGCGTCAACAGCGTAGGTGATGAACGAGGGTATATTGCGCGCGGCGCTGAGCGCATACGCGGGAAGGATTCCAGATGAGAATGGGAGTATGACGGTGGGGCTATCGGTCGTCCGGTGTTTTGACGACTCTAGCCATCCGAGTAGAAGTAACGACTGGATGAGGCATGTTCGTGTCATGGACAGGATGTCGTTGTGGACGTCGTTTCCAGCTGGTATAGCAAGCAGCGCATCTGCTGTCGGGAAATTGTTCGCATGAAGGTCGGGCGTATCCCAAGTAGCAGTCGACAGGAGTTCCTCGATGAATGCGTCGTGACAAGCTGTGAGGAGGAGCCGGCCCGCAGGCGTGCGTGCCACACCTTGTGCCCTCTGATCAAGTGAAGGAGAGTTGGCCGATGCCGCGCCTTGACCGCCGAGGATGATGAGCCGCATTGTGAGTGTTGAGGAAGAGAGGCGTAAGCGCTGCCTTCGCAATGCCCGGCGATGTACGACATGTGGTTATAACCTTTGCCGATCTGGGGTCCGAGTTGACGATGCTCTCCCAAGGCGACTAAGAAACGCCGGAGGGTCAGCTGAGGCAGGAATATACTTTCCGAGCTGTCGTCGGAAGAGATAGAGGGTATAAGCATACGCGACACGCTCCTGTAGCCGCCGGCTTCGGACGCGCTGCAGCTTTTCTCGAAGACCGCAAGACGCGTATTGCTGAGAGATTTACAAGCGTCCAGACCACGGATAAGCGCCTGCACGTCGCGTAAGATGATGGTTGAAAGCAAGGAGCGTTGAGCTTCCGGGTTTTAA
>JAMQCK010001167.1:0-11254 GCA_024196135.1 Pleurotus ostreatus/Saccharomyces cerevisiae fusant | reverse complement strand
TGCCCAGCCCGTCTACGCGGGCTGCACGACGCGCATCGCGTTGGCGAAATTTTTTTCATCCGGTCTATTCCTCATTTGTTGCTGTTCTTTTTGTTGTTCAGCCTCTGCTTACATCTATACTGTATGTAACTAACAAAAATACATCTTTTTTGCTACTTTCGGCGCGGAGGACGACGAGCGGCGGCGACGGCGACGACGCGCGCGCTTGCGAGGCCGCGCGACGTGCTGACTAAGCGAGCGCAACGCGCGGGAAGGCGCATCAATCGCGCGCGCGCGCGCGGCGGAGCGGCGCGACGCTCGGAAAAGCCCGAGTGGTGAGCTCGGGGGGTCGCCTGCCGCATCGGGCGCTGCCCGGAGGCATCGCCGGCGAGATCCCGGGGGGCAGTGGCTGTGCAGGTAAACACTTCGTGAACTTTGCAAAAGCACGTCCTTTAACTTAGAGGCAACTTTGCAAAGGCTTTAAGACATCAGCTGCATAACTGGATCGGCTACGCACAAGACGCGTGATGCCCTATGCGTCGCATCAAGGGGAGCTGGACCAGGCGATCGAGTTCTCTCTTGTTCTTTGGGGAATGGGCTAGGGCACCCGGACGCTAGCAATTGGTTAGCGTTGCCGAGGTAAAGGTAACGGGGAAGCTGCGCACCTTCTGGCCGCCGCCATGAGAAAAGCCATGCGCCTTGGCCATGAAGTCACCCCGGCGATGCTGCCGCTCATCCGGGGAGAAGGTCATCCTGCGTGCCCCCTCCTCAATTTCATTGGCCAGAGCGCCAAACTCAGCGTCCGACGCGCCGGGAACACGCCCTGCAAGGACAACTAGGACCGCAGGCTCATCGTCCTCCCGGCTCGCAATGAAAGCCACCGTCTCCCTGACATCCATCAGTCCATAGGTGGGGCAAGATCAGAAGGCACGCACCTGCCCTGCCAATCAACGTAGTCAAAGTCCTGCAAGTCCTCCCGCTCTGCAAGCCCCCTCTCCCCGGCGTCACGCAAGGCGGTAAACCCGGTTGAAGTTACCGGCGCACTGTCAACAACGTATTCAACCCCCCCAATATGCGCCTGAAGAATCTTCTCCCCCCTGACCCGCTTCGTCTTGGCGCTCTCGACGCCGAAATCATCCTCACGCAATCGCTTGCGCCGTCGCAGCCTTTTGGTGGCCTTCGAGTTGCGGCCCCGCACGCCGGCAATCGCAGCAGCCACTCCAGCACGCCACCCATCATCTGAGTCTTCGATGCTAGGGCTTGCAGAGCGGCTGGACGGCAGAGGTGTGAGGTCTGACTCCACATCCACATCCGATGCCAACGCCTCCTCATCGTCCTCCGCGGCCTTGCGGGCCAGGTCGTTGATGATGACGCCAGTCTTCAGGGGGACAATGCTGCAATACGTTCTGCCTGAACGCGTCCGGCGATCTGTGTGTGGCGGGCATCAGAAAACATCAAAATAATGAGATGGTGGCGGCGGCCAACGCATGCAACGCCCTACCGCCCTATCTGCCATGCAGTGACGACGGGGTGCAGGGTGTTGCAGCAGGTAGGCCGCCACCGCGGGCCAGCTCACCTCGGAACAGCGGGGAGGGAGATCTCATGCTGGTCTGAGACAAGAGCGGCTACCCCAACGTTCTGGAAATTTTTGGGGTTAGGCATTGAGTACACGAGGCTTTTACAGCAGTAGGCATGAGGCGGGCGACTCACAACATTGCCTATCGCTCTAGGCCTTTGCCTAGAGCGCCTCCTCCCCAGCCTCCGCGACATCCTCCAGGTCCGCGACATCAACGTCTAGCGCCTCCCCCTCATCACCGCTTTCCTCACTCTCCACCCCAATGCCCGGGCCGACCTCGTCATCCTCCACCTCCTGAGCGTCCGCTGCGCCGCTTTCAAATGACGGGCTCGCCCATTCGGCCAGGGCGGCCGCGACCTCCGAGTCCGACGGCCCACGAACCGACAACCCGCGCCGCTCCCACTCTGCTGCCATACGCAGGAACCACCTCCGACGCTGCGCAAGCTGATGCCGCAGGGCGGGAGAATCTGCTAACCTATGAGTGTAAGTCGGGGAATGAGGCGAATAGCACCCACCAGGTACACCCTCGGCTGAGCGTGCGGCAAGACGGAGCGCTTGCCATTCTTGTTCAAACCAGGCGGCGGTGTTCTCCCTCTCATGTGCAAGTCGCCTCTCCTCCTCTGCGCAGCGATCAAGCAGTAGGTGGCCACGTATAGCCTTGCGAAGGTCATCATCTGTCATCCAGGCAGGCGGCTCGCCCTCGCCATCGACGTCGAAGCGAAGATCATCCCAGCAAACATCATCGACGTCAAGGCTCCAAAGACCTTGAGGGGGGAGGGGCTTCAATGGGCGTATAGTGCAGAGGCCCCGCTGGCGGCGCCTATCCTTGATCGCCTTGTCTAATTCTTGGCAGGCTTTGTTGTACTTCACCACAAGGGACTTTACCGAGGCATCGCGGCGCTCAACGGCGGTCTTCGTGTGCTTCTGAAGCTGCCGCTCTATCATGTAGCATGAGCATATTGCAATCTAATGCAGAAGAAACCACTTACCGCTGGTCTTGTTCCGATGAGCGCGTACCACGCGCTCCAACTCCAGCTTCCGACGCATAATGCTTCGCTGAATGCGCCGAAGCAAGACGAGATTATTGGCTCGGAGGTGAAGGACGGCGTCATCGAGCAGTTTGTCCAGGCGCGCCCGAAGAGGAACACCCAGCTGAGCCTTCTTGCGCTCGTACCGTACTCGAGCACTACGATGCGCAGCGCGCGCCGCCTCAAGGTCCGCTGCTGAGTCTTCACATACTGCGCCCGCCGACGCACTGGCTTCCAACGCCTGCACCTTGGTCTCCAGGTCCGTGACCTCCGTTAGCAACTCCAAGGCCATTTCCACCTCTTTGCGCCCCGTCTTCCTGCCCTGTCCTACATAGCGTAAGCAATCAATCACAAACACAGAAAGCTAAACGACTGACGAGGTGTAGGCTTGGTCTGCTCCTCAACCTGGAGGTTCCACTGCCGGTCGACGTACTGACGGTCCTGCGCAACTGCGCCAGCTTCGCGCAACAACTCATTCGCCTCGCCCCGCTTTGAGGTGAGCAGGGTTGCCTTCCGGGAGAACCACGACCCCAGATGATATACGGCCTCGCGTGTGTTGAAGGCAATCTGGGCGTTGAGCGTGTATAGGCGAAGGTGGTACTATGAGCAGGTCAGCATCTCTCGCAGTGTGTTCTAGGAGGGAGGACGTACACCGGCGACACGGAGGTAAGAAATGAGGCGGCTTAGTGAAAACCAAAACCTTTCACATCCCTCCCCATCCGAGAGACCGAATCCTATGCGCTTGCGTGGGTGGTAGATAAGCTGGCAGGGCCAGTCGTGACCAAAAGCGTGGAACACGGAGACAGCGAACTGTAGGCGATGGATGTAGCGGTCGAATATGCCGTACTTGGCGGCGCTGAGATGTATCTGACACGCAATATCATAGAGGAAGCCAATCGTCCAGTCCGGTGGGACCTCATCAACGAAGGCGTCCAGTAACGCCAGTACATAGAACTGCTTCTCCCCGGCGGTCGTCATGTTGGCCCAGAACAGCGGGACATCGTGTCGACAGATCAACGCCATTGCCGCTGTGACGTCGTGGTGCCCAACGCTGGCCTTCGCGACATATGACTGGGCGGCGGTGAAGCTCTCTTCACAATGGCGCAGCGACTCGGCTGGCACCCGGATGCCCTCCGCAACATAACGGGTATTCTCACGATCGACGGTCGTAGTGCCCTGGCCTGCTCGTTTGCGAGGCGGTTCCTCGTCGCGGTCGTGGGCTGCCTCCCATTGCTCTGCTGCATCTGCGAGTTTCGCCTCTGAGAGCATGATCGGCCGCGTATGGGCGAAGACTGGATCTCGTCGCTGCGCATTGTGCTTTTGAGAGAAGCACGCGTCCAGTGCGACTACACAATCGGGTGCAGTGGCGTCTGTGAGGCTGAGCCGGCGTGACGATCCGAAGCATGCGGGACAGCGTGAACGGAGGTATTCCGAGGGCGCGGCAGGCTCGGAGGGCGGCGGCGGATCAGGTACTGCGGAGACCTGGGGAAGCTCATCACCGCTGCTGTCGTCATCATCCGACTCGACCACGGGGTACGACGGCTTTGT
The DNA here is from genome assembly GCA_024196135.1 of Pleurotus ostreatus/Saccharomyces cerevisiae fusant. NCBI lineage: Eukaryota > Fungi > Pleurotus ostreatus/Saccharomyces cerevisiae fusant. The sequence goes on along the minus strand of JAMQCK010001167.1, from coordinate 7,123 downwards.
CGGTGAAGAGGGGAAAGAGCCGGCATCATCGTCGTCTTGGGCTTCAGGCACGAAGTGGTCGGCGTGCCGCGCAGCCCCTACGACCTCGTCGACGTGGGCATCGATGGTATCCCGCAGATGGCCGTACCAGAGTAGGGCATAGCCAAACCGCTTACGAAGGTTATCCTAGTTGATGTCAGCTAAAGAATATATCAGAAGCGCTGAGCTCACCGAGTACGCAAGTTTGTGTCCCCTTGCCATCAAGAACACCTCCATTGTTTTGCACCAAGCCGTAACGTTAGGAGAGGTGTTGAAGAACAGCGTTCGTACAAAGTCCAGTACATTGATATCTACAGCCAATGTCGGACGGTACGGCGCGCATGGGAAAAGCCCGATTTCCACGAGCTGCACTGCAGCTGGACGACACTTGCAGCTCTGTATCTGCATACTATCCACACCTGCATCAATCAGCCAACTACGAAGGAGAGAGATAATTAGCACTCACTAGTCTGCCGCACGATGCAGATTGACAATTCACGGGCGTACTTCCCTCCGCAAGTGCAGTCGGTTGGCACTGGCCTCGACCTCCGCGGCGGTGATCGAAGGTTGTCCGTCTCCTCCAGGAGACGCATCATCGGCGCTCGCAAGCGAGGGACGACGTCGTCGCGCCAACGCGCTACAGTCAAGGCGCGCTTCCGCCCGTAAGCGATGCGCCGCTCTTCGCGCTGCGCGATGGCGGGATCGACGGTCGAATCGTCGCCGTCGAGCCCATCGGCGGTAGCGATGGGTTCCTCCGTGACTGGAGAAGGCGGTCGCAGGGTGTCAATGCCCAGCGAGAACCCGATCTGCCTCGGCAGCGGTTTGCGCCTGTCGTCACCCCTCACACCGATGCCAATGCCGACCTGCGCTCGGATGGGCGTGCGTGCAGTGTGCAACGCCTTCGTCCTATGTATATCCACCGCCTTAGGCGTGAGGCCGCTCCCGGAGGAGTGGCGAAAAAGTAGCGGGTCCTGAGAGGGGGCGGGCGTGGATGGGGTAGCAGCAGTGGCGCGTCGTACGGGTGTAGTGGGCACACTTGATGACTGAGGCGGTCCACGTTCTGAGGGCTGTCCCGCAAGAGCTTGGGCGGCGGCGCGCTCACGGGCGGTATTACGACTCCGTTTCTTCATCTAGGTGGACGGCGTCGATGAGCTGTATGTCCAGTCAGTGATGAACGGTGACTAGCGGGTGCCTGCGGATGACGCACGTGTGATGCGGACGATAGCGAACGCGCGCGACGCGGAGCGCGCGATGCCATCTGCTTCCGCGGAAGCAAACGGAAGCAAAATTAATTAGAACGGAAAGTGGCGGTTGAATATGCACACGTACTTGGAAGTTTGAGGCCTAGGGAGGAGCGGGAGTGGATGCGAGGTCGGACGTTCACCAGCGCAGACACACAAACCAACGCCTACCACAGCCGCAGGACTCCCCGAACAGATCGGGGTGCGGACTGCGATAAACGCTGGCGTGCGCCGACGCCCCCAGACGCGGCCTTCCCGCGTCGCCCGGCATTCCTCTTAGGGTGCCGAGCGCCGCGTTCAGACAGCGCCTAGGACCGCCACCATCGGCCGCCCAAACAGATTGGGCAAGACACCGAAGGCGGCGGCGGGAACGGGATGGGATGGGGTGCGCGCGGTGCGCTGAGAGGTCGGAGGAGATGTGAGTGTTGCCGCTATTGAGCGGTGCCGACCCGCGGAGGGTGAGCTCGAAAAGTCGGAAGATACATTTGAGGCTCGTGGTGCTTGAGGCGAAGCCGAGACGCGCGGAGGGCGACAGGAGAGGAGAAGGGAGAGGCGAGGAAAGCCGCTGCGCGGGGACGGATGGTATGGTAGGGAGGTGGGCAATACGAACGACAAGTTCCCAGACACGTCTGCGGGCAAACATTGCCAAAGCCGTCCGCAACAAGCAAAGCCAAACAACTAAATTTTCTCCTCCGCTCGTACTCCTCACCAAGGCTGCCGCTGTCTTCGCCTGCTTTCGTCCCCGGTCCCGCAGAAGCACTGTGCGTACGACGTTCTTACGAATGTCACCCCTACTGACCTTCCTCAGTGCCCCTCCCTTTGCGAGAGAACACAAGGCTTGCGGCATCTGCTGCTGCGGCCTGTTCATCGCGTCGTCGGCCGCGCCCTCTTTCGTGCGGCATCTGCTGCTGCGCGTAAACGGTGCACTTTGGTCGTCGTCGCGCTCGCTGTCCTCCAATTCCTGCACCGTCTTCCGCCGCCTTCCACCGTCCCACCGCCTTCGATCACCCCGCCCGCCCCCTCGCCAATGGCGCGCAAGACCCCTTATTACTCGTCATCCGAGGACGACGAGCCTCGTGCCGCTGCCTCCTCGTCCTCCAAGGGCGACGTGGCTTCGGTCGCGCAGAAGGATGGCAAGCGACCTGCAAAACGTGCTCGCAATGCCGAGGAAGATGCGAACTCGAACGTGCGTGCCCGCTCTTCAGTCCCGCCCACCCACTAACATCTTGTTAGGCCTTGACTTTGGCCGAGATCGCCGACGCCGTTGCTGCTCACCGTCCTCCCCCGCACGACTACGAGGACCCTTACCAGACGCTCCGCCCCGAGGACATCCTCTCAAGTTGGGGTATTCCCTCGGACTTCTTTCGCAAGGCGCCCCCTTGTACGTCGCCTCCCGACGGCTTTCATATCTTGCTAACCCTTCCTTAGCGCCGAACGCGTCCCTCAACTATCGCCTGGGTGCCTTTCTTGCGCGCGGGAAGATCATCGTCACCCCCAACGCCGACTACATCCCTTTCGTCTACGGCCCCGACGCTACGATTGAGGTCTCCTTGACTGGCGAATGCCGCTTCGGTCCTGAAGATCCCACCCTCGCCCCCTCATATGTTCGGCTCAAAGCCGACGTCGACAAGGCTCCCCACCTGGCTTGTATTCCCCGTGAGCCGCTCGACACGAACGACCCCACATACGTCTTTTGGGCCGACCCTCGCGACTGGTTCTTCAACACCAGCGATGCCTTCAGCGAGATGGATGACCTCTGCGTCCTGATCCGAAAGTATGTCCAGCACCTGGAGGCGCATATCCGGCCATTGGTGGAGTCAGCCAACCGGTACCTCACGAACTGCGCGACGAACCGCGCGCGTCCGTACCCTTGGGCGCAGGGACTGTCGACTGTGCTGTGGCACGCCTTTGGGCGGCTGGCGTCTGTGCCCAACAACAAGGACCGCAATTACGTCCTGGCCCGCGAGGTCCAACGATACTGGCTCGAGCTCAAGGGGGTCATGAACTTCGTCAAGGAGATCGTCCCCCTTGTTCTGCACGAGCAGCCTCCCGCCGCGAGCCAGGCGCCTCGCTGGTGGTTGGGTGCAGTCACACAGAGTCGAGAGGACTCCCAGGTCTGGTTCCAGGCCGGCGTCCCTGTCTGGCTTGTCCGCACCTGCGATTCCGATGTCCTCCCCAACGCGCGTGACGGCATCGTCGTTGGCTGCCCTCGCATCGAGAGGCTCACCCGCATGCGCGACCGTGATCAAATGGCCGATACGTCGCGCAGCGACCTACTCATGCCTGTCGTCTTTCGTGGGTTTGCCGAGGATGTCGGCCGTCTCCGCCAGGTCCACCGATACGCCACAATCCAGGTCACCTACACCTCCCTTGGTCCGCAGGGCATCCAGTCTGGTGATGATCCGCTCGAGAACCGACCCCTGCGCGCATCGGTCTCCTCCCGCCAGCGCTCCCTTGCTGAGCTCGCGTCCCCCGACAATCCTCCGCCTGCCGGTGGTCAGCAGCCAGCACCCGCACTCTATGTAGACACGCCCTCTCCCTCGCTCATTGTCAAGACCGCCTCCGGCATTTCTGTGCGCAATGGCTGTAAGTGTCGTCTGATTCATCTTGTTTCTTTGCTCACTGTTGAACAGTTGACTTGGCGCTGCTGGATCCCCAGCCTTCCCCGGCGTGGGAGTACGCAGAGTTGATGATCAAGCAGACAAAGATTCAGCGCGACAACAAGCCGGGCGACGCGCACAGGGCATTCCCTCGCCCGACGATGATCTTCGGGCCCGCCGACTTGGAGAAGAAGGTCCAGTACTTCCAGGTCTGGTGCGTCATCCGCAATGCCGTCATCACAGCGGCACGCAACACCGACTTCGAGAGCGACCGCGGCGTCACGAAGATCAGTGGTCAAGGCTGGCGGAATCTCCTCTGCCTTCACATCACCATGAACTCCAACAAGACATCCGCAAACAGCAAGGAGATGCGGGCCGTGTCCGACCTGTACGGGCGCGCCTTCGACCTGGACATCGTGGCTCGCACACTGCGCAGGCGGTACAGCGCGCGTGGTATTTCGGTCCGACCTGGTGACCTGCCCCCAGCTGACGTCGTCAAGGACATCCTGTGGGAGTTGGGTGAGCTGCTTTGGAGGAAGGATGTCATCGACCTCGACCGCCGTCTTCGCCTTCTGACGCTGTCTGCTGCGGAGGAGTTCCTTCGTCTGGAACGCATCTTCGACCCTCGCGACGTAGTGGCCGGTGATCTCCTCGTCGTTCCAGGCAATGGCCGAGAGCCACGTGGCCTCCTCTCTCCTGACCCAGCCACTCGCATGGCCCATCTCGCTGCCCTTGTTGAGGTGATGATGGGTTGGGAGAAGCCGATCGCCGAGGAAGTTCTCATTGAGCTCACTGGCCCCGTTCTGGATGAGGATGACCTCCGCGATGTCGAGAGGCAGGTGGCTGTTTTTTTTGCTGAATCTCTGTGGCGTGCCTTCGGCCGTCAGCTCTATGGACCTCATCTTCGTTCTACTGTGCCTGTCTTGTAGTATATCTTGCTGTTTGTATCTTACAATTTCTTGGACTTTGGTGTTATTTAGCTTGGAGAATATATGATGCCTGCTCCCTTCTGATCTCTAACCTGTGTGATGAGAAGTTAGTCTGGATTGCAGGTAAGTCATGTTATAGTGTCTTTGCCCCACATGTGAGCAGACAGTGATGACATTGAGTCTTGTAAGTGTGCAGGAAGTTCTGAGTATAGACATATCTACTTTGTGGATATTCCAACCAGACATGTCTAGGAATTAGATGTATCTATGTAGATTTGTCTATAAAACTAGACATGTCTAGTCAGATTTCTCTGGAGAGTAGACATGTCTGTTTGCCAGACATGTCTACTTCGATTCTTCGCAAAGCAGACAGATCTGTTTGTCAGACAAGTCTACTTAGATGTTTCGCAAAGCAGACACGTCTGTTCGTCAGACATGTCTACTTAGATTTCTAGCAAAGTAGACATATCTGTGGAAGAGACTTTGTGAATGAGCTGAAGGCCAATCGTATATAGCAACTGCACACATGTATAGATATAACACTTTTACTCTGATTGTAGTATGCAGCCCGAGTGACATACCAGTACAATGATGATAGACAAGGTGTATAGACTTGTCTATCTAGGAGATAGATCTTATAACTTAGGTGGTAATAGAGAGATACCAGACAAATCTACCATACAGATAGATCTCAGCACTTAGCCCACGAGTGATGCGGTTGTGCATTGAGGCCGCGAGTCGAAGAAGGTCTGGCGAGAAGTATTATATGAGGCGAGCGACTGGGCGTGACAGGGTGATGAATAGCGAGTAGAGTAGCCAAATGTTCGTAAGAAGAGGGAAATGCCGCAGTAGGCACTCCTGCCGCTGGAGGCAGGTATACACCTCAGGCGCGTGAGGAGTGCTAGAGGTGTGAAGGTCGCAAGGCACCAAATGGTGCTACCAACGTGTAAGGAGAGGTTGCGGGGTCATTTGGGGCCACCACAGGAGACGCAGAGGAGCGTCACCCAAGGAAGGGGCTGACGCTACGCCACGCTCTAGAGATGGTGTTGTTTGGGATCAGGTCGTACGTGCCTGCGGCTGGTCTGAGAACCACAGCAGGCCGTGCTAGGAATGAGCCTGGTGCTGGTCCTAAGACTGCGTCAGGCGAGCGGTTAGGGTTCAGGCAGTCAGATGAAGAGTCAAAGCGAGATGATATTTGGTAACGCTACTGTGTGACAAGAAGGGGACGTGGGTCACGGTCACACCACACATTACAAGAAGATACACAAGAGTCCACTATTGCTGTAAGCACACGTAGATAGGTTGTAGAGCATGTCCATCCATTGTGGGTATCACTGTACCACACCATGTGTGGTGTAATTATATGTTGGTGTTTGAGAAAGGGGCTCCACAATGAGATACATTACGGAAAGGGGCGGCCAAGGGGTATGGCCAGCGAGAGGGAGTGAGATAGCCCAGTGCCGGCGGGAGCTCTGGATGCTCATGTAGAATCACTCATAGCACTACGCTCATGAATGCAAAGTGGTCACCTACTGGTGAGAGTTGAACGTCTGCTTGGCAATTCGACCTCACCAACGTCTGGTCCATTCGCTTGGGGGAGAAGCCAAGCCCTGTGCATTGTAGGCCAGAGTTCACAAGATGCAGGATGTGAGCCAACAGTAGGTCGGAAGATGATAGTACCCATCACAGCATTGCTTGACAAGAAGAACAGTGGCAGTGAGATGTTAGCCAGTCTGCTACATGCGTAAGAGATATACCAGATATTTACAAAACAAGTACAATATGTAGATACCTGGTAGCCACTGTAGCTCGTAAAGTGTGCTGTTTTGGTAGCACAGATATAGATAGGAATATGGGGGGCAATATACTGCAGGTGGTATAGGCAATAAAAGGGTGGCCAGGAAGGTCCAGGATAGCCTACCTGACAGACCTAAGCAATAGAGATGTATAGCTAACAGACTTGACAAAAGTCCAGAATAACATGTCTGTAGGGTCTATACTTTCCTGCGGAAGATATATCTAAGATGGACTTTTTCTAGGTAGCCAAGGCTGGTCGCTTAGGATCAGACTGGACATAGGCGGAAACCTTCTTGTAGGCACGGCGCGAGACGGTTACATGCGTGTCGTCTACATCAGAGTCCGAGTCCGAGTCCGAGTCCGATTCCTCCACCTTGTTCGCCTTCGCCTTCTCCGCCGCCGCCCGCTCCTTCCGCTTCTTCTGCACCTTCTCCTTCTGCCCAAGGATCGTCTTGCACTCCTCGGTGGAGTGCCCCTCGCCATGGATGACGCAGGACGCCTTGGCCTTGGCCTTCTTCTTGCCCTTGTCCTTGGGCTT
>JAMQCK010001166.1:0-11288 GCA_024196135.1 Pleurotus ostreatus/Saccharomyces cerevisiae fusant | reverse complement strand
CCTTCCCCCTTTCCCTCTCCCTCAACCCCACATCCCTTTCCCTCACTCACCCCACCCATCCAACACACTCGCTACCCCCACCCCTTGCCTCTTGCTCTAGTTTGAAAGATCGCGCTCGCTTCGCCTCGCTACCCCTCCCCTCCCCTTTCCCTCACTCACCCTCTCCCCTCTACCCCTCTACCCTTACTCACCCGAACAAACAAACAAACAAACAAACACTCACTAACCTAACCCCCCAGCCGCCCACCCGCTCCTGCTCACGAGCCACACGCGGCGGGTGAGGGTGCCCGCATCGCGGGTGGGGGTGACCGACACGTCGCGGGTGGGGGTGTCTGCCTCGTCGACCACAAGCTCGTCTACTGGGGCTGGCGTCGCTCGGGAGGGCGCCCAAGGCTCTGGCGACCCTTTTTCGTCTACCAGCGCCCCCGCCCGCGCTGGCGCAGCCTCCCAACATGGCACCACACCCACCCTCCCCACCCTGCTCCCCAATAACAAGACACACCTCCGCACCACCGAACCCACCACCACACCCACCTCCACCTCCGGAGGCAAGTCGACACTCCTCACCACGCTCACCCTCTACCGCTACGCGTGCGTGCCCGAGCGCGGCGGGCTCGAGGTGCGCGGGGTGTGGGGGGTCGGCGAAGACGCGGACGGCGATTCCGTTGCCGAAGGTGGAGGAAATGGTGGCCCCGATGGTGCTGGTGGTGCAGGTGCTGGCGCTCCAGCCGCTAGCGCGGATGCGCCTACGGACGGGCTCCAAGCGGATGCGCCCGAGCCGCAGCCCACCCCTCAAGTGGCCGACGCAGGGCCGAGCAAACCGACCACCCGGCGCGCGAGCGCGGCGATCAAACCTCCCAGCACCGCCCAAGCACCCGCCGCTATCGAGAAAGCCGCCCGGCGCGCGAGCGCGGCGATGAAGCACCCCTCCACCGTAGGCCCCAGCAAGACCTCCACCGTCGGCGCGACTATGGCGGGCGGTGGTAGCACAGGAATAGGAACAAGCAAACCCCCCAGCAAGCCGTCCACCGCCAAACCCCCCAGCAAGCCCTCCCCACCCCACCCGCCGACCTCGACACCGCTGACGATGGCCGCGATGATGGAGGCCGCGGAGAGGTGCGTTAGGTTCCCCAGTTCTTACTTCCTTCTTCCCCTGTGGTGTTTCTGCTGAGAGGTTCCCTGTGGTGTTTCTCCTGAGAGTTTCCCTGTGATGGCGTTCCTGTCTTTCCGTATTCATCGTCCTCCCCGCCCCATATCTCCCCCTCCGCTCCCACACCCTTCCCCTCCGCTCCCACACCCTTCCCCTCCGCTCCCACGTCCTCGCCTTCGCTCCCCCTTCCTCCCCCTTCCCCGGTCCCCTCCTCGAGAGGAAAAGAGGATGAGAATCCTTCCATGAAGAACACCCAACTCTACCCCCCTCCCCCTTCGCTTCGCCCTCCCCCACCCCTCCTAACTCCACCCCCCTACCCCCACCCCCATCCCTCCAAACACACCCAACTAACCCCCCACCCTCCCCCCAGATCCAAACAGGCGCCGAACACGGGTAGTGGCGCGGGCGAAGGAGGTGAGTTTCGCTTTCTTTTCTCTATACAGCTCCTGTCGCGCTTCCCTATGCTAGGAGGGATGGCCTACTCGGCGCGCTTCCCTACGCCAGCCCGCGTCGCTCGTCCTCCTTCCTCTTTCCTTCGTCCCCCTTCCTCTTTACGTCGTCCTCCTTCCTCTTTCCTTCGTCCTCCTTCCTCTTTTCCTTCGTCGTCTTCTGCTTCTTTCCTTCGTCCCCCTTCCTCTTTACGTCGTCCTCCTTCCGCTTTTCCTTCGTCCCCTTTCCCTACCCAGCCCGCTTCGCGCTTCTCTTCCCTCGTCGCGCTTCCCTCCCCAGCCCCCCTCGCGCTTCCCACCCCCGCCCCCGTCGCGCTTCCCTCCCCTGCCCCCGTCGCGCTTCCCTACGCCAGGAGCGGTTCCCTTCCCTCCTTCACCCTAACCAACTCCCTTTCACTCCCTTTCTCCTCCCCATCCTCCGCAAGGAGCGGTGACCTTTCTGTACGACACGGAAAGACTGACACACTCAACAAATCTGAATTACTAACCACGCACTCCCAGCCTCCTCCAAACGCCCCTCGCGCCGCATCCCGAGCGCGGACCTGGCCGCGGCGGTCGACCGGATGGCGCTTGGGGGCGAGGGTGGTGTGGGTGAGTGTTTATCCATTCTCTCTGCCGTGGCTGCGTTGGATCGCTTTCGCGGAGGTCGCGTTGGGTCGGTGGCGCTGCGTCCAGTCGGTGCTTAAGGCAGGCGTCCAGTCGGTGGAGCTCAGTGCGTGGCCGTGCTTCGCTGCGCCCCACCCAGCGGGTGCTCGAGGCGTGGTCGTATGATGGGTCGAGGCGCTTAAGGCGCTGGTGCTCAAGGCAGGCGACGAGCCTGACGGGGCGTGGCGCGCCACGAAAGCTCGAAGCGCGCAAGGCGCATAGCCCTCCGCGCAGCGCACGACGAGACTACCCAGCGCAAACATCGAAAATGCCCGCGCCATTCAGACCAAAAAGACACCCCAACTAACACCCCTCCCAGACCCCACCAACCCCCTATCCCCCGAAGACGACGAAGGGGCGGGCGCACCCGCGCTGGGGCCTTGTGAGTGTTGGCTCGGCTTATCTTCTTCCTTCTTCCTCCTCTTCTCCTTATTCCTCCAAACCTTGTGGCCCCCTTCACTTTTTTCGTGTCTCACCCTCTTCCGTTGCCCGTCTCATTTCCCTCTTCCCTCCCCATCCCCCTCCTCTTTGCCCTCCCCGTCTCCCCTCTTTGCCCATTCACCCTTACCCCCCTTGCCCATTCACCCTTACCCACCTACCCTCCTTCGCCACTCTCGTTCCAAATACATGTAAAGACAAAGGAAGAACTATTCGCTAACTTCCACCCCTCCCGAACTGCTCGCTAACCCCCCCCCCCCTGATAACCAAAAACTGACACTCCTTCCAGCCCCCTCCCGCCTCCCACTCCCGCCCCTGCGGCACAACGACCGGGTGAGCGCGCACGTGTGGGTCGAGCGCGTGGGCGGGGTGGATGTTGGGTGAGTGGATAGTTCGTTTACGCGTTGGTGTTTGAGGTGGTTTTGCGTGGTGTTTGAGATGGTTTTATGTGGTATTTGAGCTGGTTTTTCTGCGGGTAGAGAGAGTGAAGGGGTGAGATGGTTGATGGAGAAGGGGAGAGTGAAGCTCTGCGGGTGGCGAGAGTGAAGGGGGAGAGAAAAGGGCGAGACTCGTTGAGATGGTTGTTCACTGAAGGAGGGGAAGGGGGCCGGGTGGTGTGGTGAGGGGGGAGAGTGCGAGAAGGGGGAGAGAGTGTGTGTGAGAGAAGGGGGAGTGTGAGAGAGCAGGGAGAGAGTGTGTGTGAGAGAAGGGGGAGAGCGACAGAGAAGGGGGAGAGTGAGAGAGGAGGGGGAGAAGGAGGCGAATGAAGTGAAGGAGGAACGCTCGCTGCCTTGTTGGTGACAGGGATTCGCGGATTGGAAACCCCCGGAGGCGCTCGCATGACAAGGCTTGGGCATTACTGACGTCTTCCCAGCCCCCCACCGCCGACCGCGTCCTCTGCCGTGCCCGGGCTGCCCGACATCAGCGCCGCGCTGTTCGATGTAAGGAGTGAGGGTGAGTGGAGAGGGCTTTTGGTGTTTTCTGTTCCCTCTCCTTTTGGTGTTTTCCATTCCCCCTCCTTTCGGCCTTTCCTGCCCATAACGAAGCCACCCATTCCACCAATCCGTGAACCGTTCCAGCGATCCGTGAGCCATTCAAAAATCCATAACATGGCAGGGAGAATTCACCAAAATGAAAGACACGCTAACCACCCCCCCCCTACAGACCCCCTGTCCCCGCCGCGCGCCCTCGTCGCGATCGCGTCCCGCAGCCGCGGGCAGGTGTGGGTGATGAGAGTGGGCGTTGAAGAGGATGCGAAAGGTGTTGACGAGAAAGGCGCATCTGCTACTTCTGCCAAAGAGGGGACGACGGCGGCCAGCGCATCTGAAAACGCTCCTCCAAGTGCGTCCAACCCCGCATCCGCGTCGTCAAGCATCGCAGGTGCGCTTTTCCTTGGTTTCCAAGAGATGAATGGATATTGACACAGACCGCACACAGGCAAACCTCCCAAAGTCGAGCGTGAGGAGACGCCCAATCCCTTCCTCGATCCGTCGAAAGCTTCACGGCACAATCCTTTCTTGGCCGCTGGGTCGTCCTCACTTGGAGGAGCATCGAGCTCGTCCTCACTTGGGGGAGCATCGAGCTCGGCCTCCGCGACTTCGTCATCGAGAGAAGGCTCCCTCAACCCCTTCGTCGAGTCTTCCAACCCCTTCGTCGACTCATCCAACCCCTTCGTCGACCCCTCCAACCCTTTCTTGACACTGTCGCGTTCGGGTTCTGGTACGCCGACGCCGCAAGTAGGATCTGATACGCCGACGCCGCAGGGCGCAAGTGGGAGCGCGACGCCGACTCTAGGCGATGCAACGCTCACTGCCGCCGGGCCATCGACGCTCGCGGTCCCCACAACAGCCCGCGCCGTCCCCAAGGCCCTCTCCGCCGCCAGCTCGGTGCGGTCGGCCGCCACCGATGTGTCCAACGCGTCCGCCCAGTCCGCCAAATCCAAGGACGGCTCAAGTAGCGATAACAGCAAGAAGGATGCCAACAACAAGAAGGATGCCAATAAAGTGAAATCCAACAAACCCACTAAACCCCTCCTCACCGCGACCCTCGTCGCGACCCTCCCCGGGATCAGCGTCGCGCCCGTGCGCGCGACGCGGGCGGGGGCGGACGGTGGTGAGTCTGGCTTCCTCGTTGTCCTTGCTATGATCCTTTTCCTTTACCCCACACCCCCTTCCCTTCCCCCTTTCGCCTTCCCTTTTCTCCCTTCCCTTTTCTCCCTTCCCTTTTCGCCCTCCTCCCTTTCGCCTCCCCTTCTCGCCCTCCCCACTCTTCACCTAACCCGCTCACTCTGTCCACCTTCTCAAAACCCTCGCCCTTCCATATCCCTCTTACCTGACCTTGCTAACCCTAACCGTGACCATTTGTTGCTAACACTAACCGTGACAATTCGTTGCTCACCCTCACCGTGACAATTCGTTGCTGACCCCCTTTCTCCCTTACCAAACTTTACTGACCCACCCACCCAGACCCGCCCGCCCTCTCCTACATCCCGTACCCAGCCCCAACGCCCCAGCCCGCGCCGACGGCCGCGCAGATGGTGCCGCCGAGCGCGGAGAGCTCGTTCATGACGGTGGCCGACACATCTGCTGCGGACACCTCTGCTGCCGATTCAAGTGCCGCAGGCTCGAGTATGAATACGGACACCTTAGCCGCCGAGTCGAGCATAGATGCAGACAGAACAGGCGATGCAGACCGCACGATCGGCGCCTCCTCGCAGGGCTGGGCGATCCCCGAGGTCTCGCTTACCACAGCAGAGGGTGCCCAAGACAACACCTCAGGCTCGTACAACGCCGGCCCCTCGCCCGCCTTCCCCGAGATGTCCGCCGCGACGCTGCCCGGCACGGCGGGCATGACGCTCGAGGTGCCGAGCGCGGGGTGGGCGGTGTATGGGGGGGATCCGAGTCGGAGCGTTGGTTCCGGTAGAGCAGGAAACCGGTCGCGCTCCGCGTCGAGGGCCGGAAGGTTGGAAGGTACGCGTTGATGATGAACGAAGGAGAGATGGATTGCTGACCCTTGTTTATGAACAGATAAAGAATCTCTACCTCCAGTAGCGCGCGCGATGGAAGGCGGCGACGAGGGCCTCGTGCACGACCTCGCGCTCGTCACCGCGGACGGGCGGCTGCGCATCCTGCGCGGGCCGGAGCAGGCGCTGGACGTGGGCGTCGTTGTGGAAGGGGAGGTGTACCTAGGGGGAGGTGAGTGCTTTCTGAGTTGGATTTCACAACCGTGCCTTCGCGACTTTGTATACTGATGGATGGAAAACCTTGTACAGACGCCAGCGCGACTCCCGACTCCGGTACGCCCCCTGATCCCGATGCCATGGATGTCGACCCGCCGACGTATGGTCTAGGGGATGGTGCGACAAGTGGTGCGACAAGTCCACCAGCCAAACGCCTCATCGGCGTCGAGCCCGACTTCCAGGGCGGGATTAATCTGGTCTGGGCGACGAATGGTGAGTTCTGCCTCCTCGAAGCGCCTACCCTCGGCACTTGCCGTTTTCTTCTCCCCAAAGTCCTCCCCTGCCTCAGAATCGACTAACCCCTACCCCCCAGACCCGACTCCACCGCCCCCACCCCTCGTCCTCGGTACCCGGCCCGACGACTCGCTCTTCAACCCCGTCCCGCCCTCGCTCCCCGGCTCGCTCTCCATCGGGTCCTCCTCCGCCCCCGCCCCAAATCCCGATGCACATGCGTCGCTCATTCGCGCTGCGTTTGGGATTCCGGTGACGGGGCCATCAAGGGCATCGACTGAAACCTCAGCTACAGCAGGAAACCGCGCTCTATCGAGTGTAGGGAGCCGTCCTACACGCCCGCCGACCCTCACTCGCACGCCTCTCCGCCCACGCCTGGCCCCGCGCTGCGCTCTGACGCGCCGCCTGTTCCACGCGCTCAGTCTCGCGCTGCCCGCCGATCTGGCCTGGCGGATCTATGCGCAGTGGGTGGTGAAGGTGTTCGGCGGGACGCGTGGCGGTTCACCCGGCGAGGACACCGGATCCGGCGCAGAGAACAGCACTAGCGACCACCCCAGCCGGCCGCGCACCGAGTCCGAGTTCCCCGCGCTCTGCACCGTCTTCTGCTCCGCGCTCGGCATACCTGCGCCATCCAAGGAGAGGACAGACACCCCTCCGGCAGCCCGCCGCGCATCCTCATTCCATGCGCTCGCTCTCTCACCTTCTGCCTCTCGCTTCCGCGAGGACCCCGCCCTGCGCGGCCTCAAGCGGCCGGGCAAGGTGAACTCGATGCCCTCTGTCGGACCGATGGGAGACGTGCCACGGGGGCCGCTGCAGGAGGTGTCGATGGCGGAGCCGGAGGAGATAGGGCCAGCCGTGTTGGCGTCGGCGATGTGGGCGTTGCATATGTTGTTCGAGGGTGAGTTCTACCCTCCCTACTCTCTAGGCCCTTTATTTCTGCTCTTTACTTTACAAAAACTTCACAAAAGAACAAGCGCTAACACATCACCTCACCCCTCAGAACTCACCATCCTGCCCTCTACCTGGATCCAAGCGCGCCGCCTCGCGCCGCTAGCCGTCGCCGTTGCCGCACGCACGCGCCCCGAATGGGCGGACCACTACGCGCGCCGATGCCCCGACGACGTGCTGCAGACGCACGACCATGGGGACGCGAACGCGCCCGCGGGGTGGCCGGTTGCAGACGCTCGTGAGTATTCCGAGGGTCTTTCGAGTCTCGCCGAGTGCAAGTTGCTAAGGATAGTAAGCTGACCATCGACATTACAGTACCGATCGAGAAGCTGCCCGCCGTCGCGCCTGACGTCGTATTCTGTTGCATCGGGAAGTTGAACACGCCAGGATGGTATGATGTGACCTGACTGTCTACGTTCGATTGCTCACACATTTGGCTGTAGGAACATGCCCTCGTATGCCCTCGACGCCTTCTGTTCGAACGCATCCCGAGAGTACGGCGCTGTCAACCCGACACCATCGGTGAGCATTCTCCAACGTTAGCGCGCTGACAACTACTCACCAGTTTCTACAGATTAGCATCCTCCGTGCCCTCTACGAGCGCGTCGCCGGCGGACCGCGCCGCGAAGGACTCGGCCCGGGCCATGGTCTCAGAACCCTTCCTCTCAAGCCCGGTCCAAAGTCCCCCACGAAAGCGGTCAGCGGACCTTCGTCGCCCACGAAGCGAGCCCGCGGACGCGGCGCCGGACTCCCCGCTGGCGCCGGTCGTGGTCGCGGGACCTCCCCAAAGAAAGGCGCCTCAAACCTCCGAGCGCGCGCACAAACGCAGAGCCAGGCAGACTCGCCTCGTGCGATGGCGATACGCGAGGCGGAGTCCTCTTTGCGCCCGCGGTCGCAGACCGTGACGAACGAGGGCCGTTTGCAAGTTGGCGGTTCAGCGCTACAGGATACGTCGATGCATGATCCGATGGTGGTGGCGAAGCAGCCGCGCCCTGCTGCTGTGCCGATGAGGATGGACAGCTGGGACACGACGGCACAGTTCCGCGCAGAGGAGACGGTGCAGTTCATGCACGCTATGCAGTTGCCATTGGCGTGGGTCGACAGTCTGCCGATTGGTATCGCGGCGCCGATCCGCGAGGCGTTGCGTACGGTGCAGGTAGGTCATGTATGACTTTGTAGTCCGAGGTGAGGCTAATGGACTCGTCTGCAGTTGGCTCCGCCCGCGACGTGGTCGCTCGATCTGTGGAACTATGTTGGACGGAACGATTTGGCTGCGACCGCTGGCGACAATATCAAGCTCTTGCGCTCGGACGGATATCTGACCAGGAAGCAGTTGCTCGTAAGTCCTTCTCTGTACCATTCTCGAGCATACCTCACAGCCCATGGCACAGGACGATCGATACAACCGCCCTACTATTGGTGACATTGCCCATGACGCGCGGTCCGCGGGGGCTGGGGATCTGCACGACAACAAAACAGAGAACAAGGTCAGTGACTTGACTTTGGCACGGGGGAGTCATGCTCAACCAATGTATAGGGTCCTCAAATCACTGGAGTCGAGATCACCAATCGCGAGTTCACCGATGTGCGCTTCGGCAGTGATCGTCGGCTCGAGGATGTAGGGCGCATGCTGGCTTCCTCCCTCATACCGACTATTCGCGCCGTCGAGCGACCTGATCTGAGGTAAGAACTTTAAACCCTTAGCGCATGTCTCTTCCTGACAGCCCCTCAGCGAGACCGACCAAGTCAAGGAGCAACAAAACCTGGCCATCCGAGTCGCCGAGCGGACGCTTGCTCTCCCTTACGGGCGCGCCCTGTTCACCTTCGCCACGCTCGACTCCGTGAACCGCGAGTCGTACCAAATCCCCAAGATGGAGTACCTCGTCCGCCTACACCCGCACAACCTCACCGTCTCGCCCGAGCCAGGCATCGTGCCCGACTCCATCGCATGGGGCGACTTCCACAACGGTGTCGCGGCAGGGCTGCGGATCTCGCCGAAGGCCCGTGGCATCGACTCATCGTGGATCGCGTTCAACCGTCCAGACGAGCTGACGGCGGAACATGCGGGCTTCCTCTTCGCTCTGGGTCTTACCGGTCACTTGCGCGAGCTGCTCACCTGGCATACCTTCGGATACCTGACGCCGAAGCACGACTTAACGTCCATCGGTGTCCTGCTGGGTCTCGCGGCCGCGAACGTTGGGACGAGCGACAGCGCCGTAACGAAGCTCTTGACTGTGCACACGCCGGCGCTTCTACCAACGCCTGGCGTCGACTTGAATGTTTCGCTCATGACCCAGGCTGCCGGCCTCGCCGGTATCGGCGTGCTGTACATGGCCACTCGCAACCGACGCATGGCGGAGGTCTGCTTGAGCCAGATCTCGCGACATGACCTTGTCCCGCCCGACATCCACAACGAACATCGCGAGGCATACACATACTCTGCAGCTCTCGCCTTCGGGATGATCATGCTCGGGAAGGGCTCGAACGTCCCCGCTGACATGGCCCTCGTCCAGCGTCTCAATGCCCTCATCCATGGACCGGACCCTGGCACTACTGTGGAAGGCCTACCGCCGCCCGCAGCGTACGACCTGACACTGACGTCGCCGGCTGCAACCATGGCCCTCGGTCTGATGTATCTTCGCACCAACCGACGCGACATCGCTGCCATCCTCGCCATCCCCGAGACCGTACGGGAGCTCGAGCATCTTCAGCCCAGTTTCCTCATACTCCGCACGATCGCGAAGGGTCTCATCCTATTTGACGATATTCAGCCGACGGCTGACTGGTTCAACTCGCACCTTCCTCAGCCGGTCAGAGAGGGCATCGAGGCGCGCGCTAAGCGCCATGAACCGATCGACGACGCGATCGAGTTGGCGTACTACAACATCATCTCGGGATGTTGCTTCGCACTTGCGCTCAAGTACGCGGGCACCGCGCGCGAGCCTGCGTACAAAATCGTCGTCAAGTACTTCGACGCGTTCACGCGTCTCGTATACTCGCAAGGTAAGTTACTGTTTGCCAATTTGACTGTTGGTCACTCATCGATTGGTACAGGAGGGGGCGCCTTCGAGCATCGAATCAAGCGGTCTGCTGTTCGTGATGGACTGAACCTCATCTCCCTCGCACTAGCCATGATAATGGCGGGTACCGGCGAGATCACGACATTGCGGCGCCTGCGCCTCGCGTACGGGATGCACCAGCAGTCGATCTATCATCAAGGCTTCAAGTACGGCACACATATGTTCAACCACATGTCCCTCGGTATGCTCTTCCTTGGCCAGGGCAGGTTCACACTGGGCACATCCGACGCCGCTGTCGCATCCATGGTCGTCGCGTTCTTCCCTCGGTTCAACAGCATGTCGTCGGACAATCGAAGCTACCTCCAAGCGTTGCGACATCTCTGGGTGCTGGCCATCGAGCCGCGCTGTCTTGTCGCACGAGACGTTGACACGACCGAGATAGCCTACCTGCCCATACGGGTGCAAGCCTTGGACAGCAGGCGGAGCGTCAGCAACACGACTCTCGTCTCACCGACTCTGTTCCCCGACGTCGAGAAGATGGTCTCCTTCAGAGTGGATACACCGCGCTACTGGCCCGTCATGATGGACATCAGACGTGACCAGCGCCACCGCGAGAACCTGCTCAAGTCGCAGACGATCTTCGTCAAACGACGGTCAGCCTTCCTTGGCTACCTCGAGGATCCCAAGGGTAGTCGCAGTCTCTTTGTGCGCTCTGGCTCATCATCCGGTGACGCCGCTGTACTGGATGTTCCGCAAGCGATCGATATCTTAACACACCCCGCCGCAGATCTATCCGAGTTTATAACCTCCTTCTCAAACGACGTTCTGTACATCGCGTTCGCCGACCGCTTTTGCGGTGCCGAGAGCGCGGACGACGCCGAGAAGATGTTCCGCACGTATTGCCACGCCGCACTCCTGGACACCCTCCTCCACGAGAAACCGCAGATGTTGCAGGCGCATCTGACCCTCTACCGGTATCGGCAGATGGGTTGCGAGAGCTCCTACTTCATTCTGCGCCAGCAGGACTTGCGCGTCACGGCCGACTTCTACGGACGGCTATACGAACGGCGTCTGAGCGGCCGCTTCGAGAACAACTATCGCCACCCCCTCTTGCGCGAAGCAGAGGCCACCAGCGCTCTGCTCGCCATCGATCAACGCCTCGACGTCGT
>JAMQCK010001165.1:0-11293 GCA_024196135.1 Pleurotus ostreatus/Saccharomyces cerevisiae fusant | reverse complement strand
CCCGCCTAAGCTCACGCCTCGCGCAGAGGCTCGAACATCTTCCGCCACACCATGCATATGTTCCGCAAGCAAGGGCACGACGTCACGCCGGTCAACCTGCACGTCTCCTTCGGCAAGGGCGACAACTTCTGGACGAACGTCTTCCCCACCGAGCTCGTCGCCAGGCTCCAGAAGGACATCGCGCGCTTCGACACTGCGCTGCGCTGGGTGCGCCGTACGGAGCTTCTCTGGGCGGTCGTCCCGATCAAGACTTTCGCGAAGATCTGGCGCTTCTCGGACGAGTTCGTGCTCTCGATGCTCATGCCGAGTATCGCGCTCTTCCTGGGAACGGGTAACGCGACGCCCGACGTACCGACCATCATCCTCGAGCGCATCTTTACGAGCCCGACGTACGGGATGTGGTACCCGCCCGACAAGCACTCGCTCGCCAGCAACGAGCCGCCGATGGTCGTCTTCCCGGAGTTCGGCGCCTTCTATGGTGACTGGCACAAGGACCTCGAAAGGCGCGGCATCACGGTTCGCCTGAGCACGGAGCTCCTTGAGGTTGTTGAGCGCGACAATAAACACGTCCGGGTCAAGATGCGCGGTGCCGATAAGCGGGAGACGGACGAGGAATACGACGAGCTCGTCCTCTGCGTTCTCGCGGATACGGCCAAGCGCATCCTCGGCAAGAAGTCTCGCTGGGTCGAGCGCAAGGTCCTTGGAGCCGCGAAGTTCTCGGACGATATAACGGTCACGCACAACGATACGGCATACATGGAGAAGTGGTACACGAATCGGTTCGACGAGGATAGGGCGGTCACAATTCTAGGCGATAAAGACGAGAGCGAGCGCGTGGAGCGTGGGCGCAAAGAATTCAAGCCGTGAGTCTGTCTTCCAGCCTTTTCTCGGCGCTGCCGGCTTCTCTCGTTCGGCTCGAGGGTTGGCATGATACTGACCGTCGCGTAGGATGTACTACATCAAGCAGACGCCCGCCGACCCGGCCAAGCTGGAGATGTGCTTCGACTGCTCGAACTACCAGGCCCAGTTCTCGCGCGATCTCCCATTCGAGAAGCATGTCTTCCAGGTATGTGGCGCCAGCCTCTTTCACAGCGTCGTCTCATGATTGGCCCAGACCATCTTCCTGAACAAGGCTCACCGTGATACGTGGTCGTACGAAGAGATAGAGCGCGACAAGATCATCCGCGAGGATTGGTGGCACCAGCTCTGGTGCGTTCATGAGAGGCAGTCCTTAATTCACGCGTTGACGCGCTCCATAGCCATGCCTGGACGCACTACGCCTTCGTCGTCCCCTGGATGTGGCTCTTGAACGGGAAGAAAAGCGTCACCTTCGCCGGCAGCTGGACGCTTGTCAACGCGCACGAGGTCGCCGTGCTCTCCGGCATCGCCGCCGCGCAGCGTCTCGGCGCGGAGTACCCCATCGAGCTCGAGATGGAGGAAGACGGCTTCGCGCTGCTGTGCTTCAAGCTTTACTACCTGCTCAGTCACGGCAAGTACTATCGCGCGCGCAAAGGGCTGAAGAAGCTGAAGGGAGACGGGACGGGGATTGGGTTTGGAAGGAAGGGGGACGAACCGCAGGCGACCGAGGGCGACTCGTCCGTGTCGACGGGTGCGGTGAGGAAGAGCGTGTCGGGGGGAGTTTGAGATGATCACACGAGTTGTTCTTGTTCTCTGTCCGTTATACTTTGTTTGAAGAGAGTTAAGGAAGTTAGTTATTCGTATTCGTATCCATATTAGTCGTGAGCGTCGTAAATGCAGGAGTCAATCTATATGTATGCGTAACAGAGCAATGAAAAGTGGAAGTATAGTTCGTAACAATGAAAACATAGGTCTGATTATTGGAACCCTCTCCGAAGCGTTCTGAACGTGTTCCATGAGCAGTTGCCCACGATAGCCACCCTTTGTGCAAGTCGTCATCACTCGCGGTACTGAGGTTCTGAGCGGACGAAGGAGCCATGACCCCCAGCTTGGTAGATGCGGGGAACTTGCCTATTCCGAGGGCTCTGTCGGAGACCGTCGACGCGTGCCTCTGTCTGCTTGGTTCGGTCCTCATACCCGTAATATGACGGTAATACGGTCAAAATGGCTGTACGCCGCCTTAAAGGGCTTTGGGGTGAGTGCGCCTCGACGCCTCGGGTCGACCGTGCTGGACGAGGGGATGTGGCGACATCACGACGAGCGTAGGTGATGTTGGCGTTTTGCGTGCGGGGCGCCGAGCTGCTTGGCTGAGGAGTGGGCGAGCGACGATCGGGGACAGAGTCGTCGGGCTCGGTGGCGATAGTGTTGGTCGAGTCCGTCCGCCCTAGGGCAGCTGGTCGCGAGTGGCCACCTTGGTAGGGGTAACCGACAGGATATGCAGGGGTATAAGCAGGGGGAGGAGGTGGTGGAGGAGATGGACAAGGCGCATGATAGGATCCGCTGCCGATGGAGGTCTGCAAGAAGGAGCTTGAGCTTCTGTTCAGGTAGACCGGATCGTTCATCAGCGCGTGTACCTCTTGCCGTCTATAGCCCGAGTGGTCTGTGCTCCAGCTATCCGCGCGTCCGAGAGTGATCGAAGAAGAGCGGGAGGCTACGGAGCCGACCGCTGAGACCGTGGAGCTGGAGGTGGCACTGGCGGTGCTGGCGACGCTGCTGTGGCTAGGCGTTGAGCGCAAAGTCCGGCTCTCGGCGTCGCCGTAGTCGTAGACGATGTAGTCGTAGTCGTCGTCGTCTCTAGGTTGGGCACCGCCAAAGTAAGCCTCATCGTCATCCTCATCATCCTCTTTGGGAGCCATATTCTCCCCAGCATAGTGAGCGATGCCGAACCAATGGCTGGGACTGTCTGGTCTCTCTTCCGTCGTCTTCGATGTATTGGACTCCACAGAGGCCAAGGAGTCGTCGGCCCTAAGCGAAGACATGGCGCGAGCGAGGTGGCGGCAGAGACGGTGGTCAAGAGTGAGATGCTGGTGAAAGTTACAGAGCACTAGTGCCCTATATATCGCGCACAAGCGATAACTCCGAAAGGCAAAAACTGGAAACCAACGCGTTGACCGCGAGGCGGTGTCATTGTTTGACATCCAAAAGTAGTAATGCCTGACCGCCGCATGGCTGTTCAAAGGACCAATGCGACAAAGCGGGCCAAGCGACCCTGTTCATACCAGTCAGCAAACGTGCATCGCGGGAAGGCAGTGCTTACCCATTGCTATTGTTCGGTAGATGGAGCTGTTGTTGCCTGGCCAAAGCGACGCGGTAGCTGGTAAAGTGTCGCGAAAAAAAGCCAGATGGGAAAGATAGCAACACAAGCAACAAATGACATTACTGAGATATGAGCCGAGCTATCACACACGATAGTCCATACGCAAGTGCGTGGGCCCCTTTGAGGAGCGATACTGTAGCGTTGATCATAACCATAGGTGTCCGTCGGCGAACAAAAAGGTGCTGTGACCGGCAAGACGGGACCAGCGCAGGTACGAGCGGTTTTTACACGCCGCGCGCCAAGTGTCCGTCGCTGTGGTCATTGACTCATTGGAAATCTCGAGAGCAGCTTTGTCAAAAGAACCTACTAGTACCTTGTGCCGCCTGCGTTTGTTCTGACGTCGGAACTCTCCCACAGCGCGTCCGGGGTCCATGGTGGCAAGGTGTTTTGGCGAAAAGTGGCAACGGTAGCCTGTCCAAGGTGTGAATAAGCGCTCTACCGGTCTGGACCATCGAGACTTCACCGAGCGCTCACCTGCATTTGCGTGATAATAGTCTCCATCTGTGATGCGTTATGTCTTGCTTTGGCCACGAACACCGGGTTGACGCTCCTAAACGAGAGGCTCCGCTCATGTATGTGTATGCGCTTTGTGTGCTTCTCGGACAGTCTATGTTAGGAGATGGTCAGAAAACCGACACGGCCCATGCGATACGACGGCACAGCAAGAAAACCAAGGCACTTGACCGTCGCGAGAATCCAGCAAGTGCGCACCTTTTCACCTCGTTGCAAAGCGTCGAGACGGTCTCTGGGTCCAATCTCGTGTCCACGATGTCCCCAACCAGTTTGTTGATCTTCTTCATCAACTCCGACTGCAGTAGGACTTCATGCGGCATGTCAGTAAGCGCTCGTCGCATTTCCCCTAGGGCCTCCGTCGTCTGGAAGGCCAGCTGGGTCCCAACGTCAAGCGATAAGTGACTCCTGGAGGTCATGACAGCTGGTGCTGTATGCTGGTATCACGGAGGAAGAGATGGGTAGCCCGATAGTCCGATTTGCGGATTGTCGACAGTGACGACTACAAGCAGAGCCTTGCTGTACTCGTGTCAGCCTCGACGGTCTTCCTCATGCTGCGGACCATTCAGTCCAAGCTAAGAGGGGTTACCGGCTATCACCCGAGCCAGGGGATGGAGCGAGCCTCCCAAGCCACATGTTCAACCTCCAGACGGTGGTTCAACGCCGCTGGCTTAATAGTGCCTAAGTCAGGGCCTGGGGCTGCTGGAATTCGGGGGCATGAGGGACTGAAAGACAGCGCGATGCTTGTTTGCCTTTTGATTGAACACTGGCATACCCTGCGCTCGTGATGGACGCGGGAAGTACGTGCGATCCGGAGAACAATGAGCAAGGAGGGACGGGCCGGACGGTCCGAGGATTTCCCTTGGGTCTGGCTTCGAAGACGACACTGGCGGTTCTCAAGGATGACTTCCCCCATGAATTCATTCCAAACTATGATACACGATTTATCAGTAAGACGGTCGGGCCACCCGTGCTCCGACAAAATCACGACCGCGTCGTCCTACAGTCATCTAGGTGCAGGACGCCAGACATGCATATCTTCAAGAGACGCGCCGTCTAATGCTGACGCGCAAGCCTGAGCTTGTGCGCGCGACCAATCATGTTTGCGTTGTACGTCGCGCCCGACAAGCAGCTGTCCCGCGTTGTGCCGCACCCTTCCCAGTCCGGGTTCGGTTGGCTCGCGGCGATGCACTTGTTGTAAGCTGTAGAAGGGCTCAATGGGCTTCAGGCAGAAGGGCAGTGCCAATACGCACTGTTCATGCATGTATTCGCGTCAACGACAACGCCAGTAGTGCTCGACGCAGGAGCAGATGATGCGACGGTCGTGGCTGGCGCGGAGCTGACGGCTGCTGCAAAGTATATCAGCGAGGTGAGGTCGATTTTGCCCGGATGAACTTACAGGTGGAAGCAGCAGAAGCTGACGCAGCGGCTGACGTCGAGACCGCCGCCGAGGTCGACTGAGCAGCAGAAGTGGAGTGAGCGGCAGAGGTAGAAACGACCTCCGATGAAGATGGCGCGGAGGACGTCTCCACGGGCACTGCGACAGAGGACACCACCGACGTAGTAGCAGCGACCGAGCTCAAAGGCACTGAAGTGGGCACTGCAGCAGACGACGATGCTGCAACAGAAGTCGCCACCGACGTAGCGGCCGACGTCGCCGCAACCTCGCTCGTCGTTGCCCCGCCCGCGCCTGCCGTATACTCAGGGACCTCTGTCGGCACCGCCGTGGGCTGTAGCGCCGTGTCCCACGTCGCCGTTGTCGGATACGCCGAGTTGATCGGCGCCGGCGCGGTGAAGCCGTAGGGCGCGGGTCCCGGGACTGTGTAGTCATCGAGCTGTTGGTAGATGTTGATGAGGATGCCCGGGTCCTGCGCGCTGTAGGCTCCGGGGAGGGACACGGTGTCGGGCTGCGCGGTGCCGCTGCCGGTGACGTTGACCTGGAAGCAAGTCATGTAGAATTGCGCGCCGCCCTCGCTGCCCGCGGTGTGGAGAGCTACAGAAGGTGGTCAGCATGCGCTCGCTTATTAGCAATGCACCCACCTATGGTCTCCGCACGAAGAAGATATTGGCCTGGAGCGACGTCCGGGATCGTGAACGTGTAATGGCCGCAGTTGTCGTTGAGGACCTCTGCATGTAAAGTCAAGTTTTTGGCGCCGAAACACGAAAGAAGGCCTCCTCACGGTTGCCGAAGTAATCCGGGTTATTGCTCATGAGACCCATCTCATGGATTTTAAACCATGACGCCTCAGAACCGACCGCGGTTGTGGCCTGAGCAACAAGGTCAGCATATCATATCCAGATAGGTATTTCGAGTCCACGCACATCATCCACGGCCGCCATGTAGATCATCTGCGGACCGAAGTGGTTGCCGCCAATCGCTTCATTCGCGCACGAACGGTCAATTGGCTGCTGGTGCATCTCGACCGTAACCGAGTCGCCAGCTGAACAACAACATACGGTCAGCCTTGAAGAGGGATGTTACAGGATGAGCTGCACAAACCTGCCATAGGACAAACCCCACTGCTCGAAGCTGCGCCGGCATTGCATGCAATGTCCTGCATCAAGTTGTCAGACCTTGCCAAGCAGTCAAATACAAAAATACTCACCGCGCTCGTTACATCCGTCACCGGCGAGTTGCTCGCGGGAAGCCGCGCGCAGGACGAGCCAGCGTCCGTCTCGCCGATCCACAACTCCTGGAACGTCGCGTGCGCCGACACGTACGCGGCGAGGAACACTAGAGAGACGAGCTGCATCGTGGGATAGCGACTGTACGTCAGAAATGAAGGGAGGAGTGAACGAAGGGAAGGTCGCGGAAGTGAGGAAAATTCACAGAAGGGAGAGAAAATCAGGGAAGGAGAAATGTACGTGAGCAGCTCAAGTGCCTCGCCAGCCTTTTATACCGCGCCGCACCGGAAGACCACCGACTTCATTTGGTCAGGAACCCGCGCCTGGCCCCGCGTCCCTGGTGGATGCTTGACGACGAACAACGGCGAAGGACAAGCCTGGGACGTGTTGCGAGATCGGCCACTGGCGAGGCCTTGTGCCCGATCCGGGAATCCTCCGTGTGTTGGCTCGGTCGACAGGTGAAGACAGGACCACCAGAGAGAAGCATTGCGAGAAGTTCATTGCACGAGATGAAGCACTGTATGCGATGAAGAAGTCACCCCTCCGCAAACTCGCCAGACGGACTACGCTGTCAGAAGTCCTCGATGTCATCGCTCTCTAGCCACCCACCGTCCCTCTTATCCTGCGTGCCGTACCCGCCGTCCCAGTCCTGATCCTCCATGGCCGGCTCGCTGGTCACCACCGCGTCCGTCTCATCTAGCTGCTCGTCGTCACCTCCAGCGCCGCGAGCGAAGTTGAGGGTCGTGAACAGCCGATGAGTTGGTGGCGCACGCGCCTGAGGCGGTCCGGTATCCCGCGCCTTGAGTACACTGCCGAGCGAGGTGACGACGTCGTTGCGGGACCATTTGTCCTGCAGCAGGGTCAGGGCGAGAACAACAGGTATGTACGTAGACATGAGCGCACCTCCAGCCACCCGCGTACATCCCGCACACCATCATGCGCCTCCTTCTCCTTGTTCAGCGCCTCGAAGAAGTATGGCTTGAACATCTTGTGACCCTTCCGCGGGACAGGACATGGTAGCGAATGCATCGTGCCCAGAGACAGCAAATGAAAGCGATACGGGTTGGCTTGATACCACTGTAGCAGATCGTCAGTGGCGTAGACCCGCTTGATCCGAATTGTACCTACCTGCTCTCCCCCACTCGAATCCACCCAGCTGAGCCACTCTGACACGCCTTCGCACTGATCTATATCCTCGCAGAACGGTGTGTAGTTCTGGTGGATGTATAGTGATAGCAGTGAGGAGTCGATGGGCGCGTCCGCATAGATGGACTGCAAATGATCGTCAACAGCTGCAAAGGGTAGCGACATGATGGACGCACATCAACATCTACCCTGCTCGCCTTTCGGTCATGTTCGGACAGCCAGTCTGGTAATGGCGGCGGGTTCTTCAGCGTGCGGTCGAGATCCTTCTCTTTCTGAATATCTCTTTGCAGCTGCGACTTGCCCGGTGGATCGCCTTTGCCTGCATTACGTTCGTCAAGATCTCGATCGAGCGACCGGGAAGTTTGGCGCACGCTTGTTGTACAAGATCTTCCCGAGAAGGTGGAAGAGCACAAGGCCCTGCTCTCGTCGTGTTATGGCTTCAAGCACAGCACGATCACTTCTGCCCTTCTTCCCTGTCCACGCATTAGACCAGATAACAAGTCGTTCATGAGTCGGAAAGGGCACCTGGCTTCGTAGCAACGCTAGCAAACTGCAAGGCCATTATAGCGCTGCGTATGTCGCCATTTGACGTCGCTACAAGCGTGTCGAGGAACTCGCCGGATGGTTGCTGCGATCGCTTCGCAAGCATACCCTTCAATGCGCGCGTCATCAGGGTCGGCGCGATGGGGTTGAACCTAGGACATAGGTCAGCCTCGCGCTTAGCCTACCAACCTCAAGCTTCAACAACATACAGAATCCGCGTCACGAAAGGTCCATTCAGCATCTCCTTCGGCAAGACCGTGCGCACGTCGATGACGCTGTCGCGTCCGTGCATTGCGCCGACTTCGTCCAGTTCCGTGCCCCGAAGCCCAGCGTCGCTGATGATGATGACGATCGGGGGCAGAACTACGTCTGAGGGCTGGACGAGGCTGCGCAGGGATTCGTGGAACGACTGTTGGGTGCCGGAATGCAGGATGTTCGGGAGGTCCTCGAGAAGGATGATGTGAGGGCGCGCGTTTGACGAGAAGACGTCGCGACACCGCGATGCACGGCTCATGAAGGTGCCAAAAGGTTCGTGGGAGGAGGGAGCGTATTCTGTAGTACATTGAGGTAGGAACGAGCAGCGGGTGAGGAAGTTACGCACCATCTGGATCGTAATCATCCCAGTCCGTGTAGGCTTTGCTTGCGTTGGACTCGTTCCGCCACTCCATGATGTCGAAGCCCATCTCGCGCGCTAAGATCCTGACTGTCGACGTCTTGCCCGTGCCGGCGGGCCCTGTGAGGACCAGTATGCGCTACTATGATCAGCATAGAGTTCATGAGCGGCGCTAGCCCACGCACCCGGTACTTGCGCAGCTTGTCACCTGTCAGCGCCTCCTTGAACCATGTCCGTACGGAGTCGACTTTCTTCACATGTACCGCAAGCTCTTCCTGATCAAATATTAGACGGAGGAAGGAGCATTGATGAGCAAAGTCGTCTACCTCTGTCGTTGGCTCGTACAGATCGACCCATAGCTTGTCGTTGGGTTCCTCTGCGGTTCGAGGTCAGTCTCCTGGTCTGCTGCATAAACTACCGCAACGCACCACGTTCTTTGCCCTTTCCCTTCACATCCGCCTCCTTCGGCGTCGCTTTAGACCGCGTCTGTGCGGATGCAGGCTTTCTTGTGGGCTTGGGGGCAGACGGTTCAGGCAACGCATCGACGTCGATTACTTCTTTGAACTTGGTAGAGTGAGCTTCAGTTTCCGTCAGAAGCAATCCACGTACGACGCTCAGGGGATCAAATCTCTTCGTCTTCGCCTGGGAAGAGGATGAACCAAGAACGTCAGAACTCAGAGACTTGGTCTTCAAGGACGTCGATTTGGGTCGCGGCTGCTTTGCTTGCTTGGATTGCGACTGTGTCAGACTTTTCAGAGAGCTCTGGGAGGGTACTTTAGGCATTATTGCTGAGTTCAGAGAGTCGATAGGTACATTCAGGACGATGGGAGTTTCGAACAAGTTAGGCGCGCAGAACAATGAGTGCGCGTGATTGTGACAACGCGGTGTGACATGTCGCGTTCTTGTCTTGCACGTGGGTCAATTCGACTTTCGACCCGCCCAATTCAAGGCCCAAGAGCCAAGGCTCGATGTATCCTTGCCAGATGCTGCTAATAGCCCTAGGCATTGAGGCACTAATTCATAGGTCATCAAGCGCCGGGTTTTAGCTATGAGGCGTCTTCGAAGCCGTCAACATGCAAAGTACACGATGCATACTAGTGCCAATACCTACTTACATTAAAAACTGGTCTTAGGGCGTCAGTCGACTTCAAAAATACAGAGCAATAAGTTGCTCACATACTCAGCTCAACCAGGTCGTCCACTTGTTGTCCTTTCCCAGGATGATCTCCGCGATCTGCTTCGCAAGGACACGGTTCGTCTGTTCACTAGGATGGAGCTCATCCCACCTAGTATGCGTCAGCAACGCGTTCGATTCAGGCAGGGTGTCACCAAGGGCGGCTCACCACATATAACTGTCCCTGTCTGTACCCTCCACCGTGGTGCACGGCACGGTCTCCGTCACATCCTGCAGCTCTTCATAAATGCACGAGTACGTAGGATCGACAACGTTGAAGGCTGCGGTGCCGTTGAGATACGCGTTCGGGTGCTCATGAATGTCGTAGAAGAGCGCATGGGAGTCGAAGAGCCCTACTTGAAGTGTCAGCTCTCGACGAATGGCTTCGACACCAGGATACAGCTTACCGACGTGAGCGCCCTCCAAGCTCGGAACAAGATCTTCCAGAAGCAGCTTCGCTATCTCGTTCCCCGCTGTGGTTAGCTCCTTCATGCCTAGGTGCCACGCCGTCGCATTCTTGATCTCGGTCGTGAACTTATTGGGGTATGCGTCTGGCAGGTACATGGGCGCATATTCAAGCGGTATTATCTGCGACGGTCATCAGCGCTTTCGCCTCAGCATTGCATATCTCACCGCTCACATTCTCCCATAGGAAGTTCCTCGCACCGCGATCGTACAGCGTCTTCACCCAATTGACCGCACACTGCACCGTGTCTACCACCGTCGCGTTGCCGATCTCGTGCCCAGTAAGCAGCCCCCACGCCCCGACATCGTTCGTGCCGATCCAGAGCGTGTACAGTGAGTTGTCCGGCGTCACGGTCGAAGGGACCGTCCCGTTCTCCTCGTTGGCGTAGAACGCCGGCAGCTGCTTCTCATTGAGCGAGTCATAGATGCTTGGGGTGAGGTCCGTCGAACAGACAGCGCCGGACTTGGCGTAGGGGTATAGGTCCAGGCTGGCGGTCGAGTTGCCATCGTCCTCGGTCCTCGACGCATCGACGTATTGCATAGCGTATTTTGGCCACGGAATGCCACCGTCCCAGACGAGGTCCACGTCCGTATACGAGTCGCCGAAGGTGATCAAGTTGGTGATCTGGTCCTTTGCCAGCGCGGCCATAGCGGGCTCGGCCACCATCGATTGGATAGTAAAGACAACAAGGACAACAAGGTTGAAGGGAAAGCGCACAGTCATGATTTGAACCTCA
This sequence comes from Pleurotus ostreatus/Saccharomyces cerevisiae fusant, assembly GCA_024196135.1. NCBI lineage: Eukaryota > Fungi > Pleurotus ostreatus/Saccharomyces cerevisiae fusant. Next base: position 245 of record JAMQCK010001165.1, on the reverse strand, counting down.
GGCGAGTGGAGGACGTACTGCGCTGGTGAGGGCTCAATAGCAGGATGAGAATCCAGCTCGATGGACGATGGCTTTTGTACAAGGCGTAGATAGTCCGTGACACTGGTGCTGATATCTCGATACGAAGAGTAGGTTGGAAACCTTCGGCCGCCACAGGAGCACACGAGCAAAGGGCTACTTTTTGCGGGCAGAGCATCGTATAGTGCGCCAAACTCGCTATCGTTTGTCACGGCTTGAGTGTCAAG
>JAMQCK010001164.1:0-11310 GCA_024196135.1 Pleurotus ostreatus/Saccharomyces cerevisiae fusant | reverse complement strand
AGCCGCGCGTACGCGCCCTCCTTCTCGAGCAGCTCGTTGTGCGTGCCCTGCTCGAGCACGAGGCCGTCGCCCATGACGAAGATCTGGTCCGCGTCCTTGATGGTCGAGAGACGATGCGCGATGGTGATGGTCGTGCGGCCCTGCGAAGCCTTGTCGAGCGCGTCCTGGACGATGCCCTCGGACTGGGTGTCGAGCGCGGAGGTGGCCTCGTCGAGGAGGAGGATGCGGGGGTCGGAGACGATGGCGCGAGCGATGGCGATGCGCTGCTTCTGGCCGCCGGAGAGGAGCATGGCGCGCTCGCCGACCATGGTGTCGTAGCCTTCGGGGAGCTTGGAGATGAAACCGTCGGCGTTCGCTTCGATGCAGGCCTTCTTGATCAGCTCGAACTTCTCCTCGTCAGAGGCATGCTCGTAGGGGGTGTTGATGAGACCATGGGCGACGTTGTTCTGATGTGAATGTCAGCATATACCCACCTCGCAGAACAAAATCGAGCTCACCCTGATCGTCGTCGCGAAGAGAGTCGGCTCCTGACCCACAAGACCGATCTGGCTGCGCAGCCACTTAATGTTCAAGTCCTTCAGGTTCACGCCATCCAGCTTGACAACGCCCTCCGACGGATCGTAGAAGCGCTCGATAAGCGAAATCGCGGTTGACTTGCCGGAGCCCGATGCACCGACGAGCGCGCAGGTCTGGCCGGCCTTAAAGTGCAGGTTGACGCCGCGAACGACGGGGACGGTGGGGCGCGAGGGGTAGCTGAACTTGACGTTCTCGAGCACGATGTCGCCGTGAACGGTGTCCGGCTTGAGACCCTCCGTGCTGTACGAGTCGATGTCCGGAATGCGGTCGATGGTGGCGTAAAGCTTGGCAGCCGCGCCGCGAGCGTGCGTAATAGCTGTAATTATTGAGTGAGCGGATGAATGCATATACGACAAGTGAATGCGTACCTTGCATCTCGGGCGCAAGCAAGGCGAGAGAGAAGGAACCGATGAGGATGGCGAAAAAGACGTTCACTACGATCCCCGCGTCGGCCTCACCGCGGCCGATGAGGGTGGTGCCGAAGTCGAAGGCGAGCGCGTAGGAGCTGTAGATGACGAAGAAGAAGCAGGACAGACCGGCACCGTGGGCAATGGCGGCCTTGAGGTCGACAGCCTCTGCGTTATTGCTGTGCACGTCGTAGATCGCGGAGAGGATCTTCTGGGTGCCGAACGCCTGAGCGGTGCGGACGGTGGAGATGACCTCTTCAGCGACGCTACCACCCTCGGCGACGTGCTTGAGCGAGAGCCTAAGAAGAACGTCAGCGAGTACTTTGGGCGCATATATGCGAATAGACGTACTGCATATACTTCGAGACGAACTTGTTCATAACGCCACCGGTGATGGCAATGCAGGGGATGATAGACGACATCGCGAGGGCAAGGCGCCATGACCGGACGTATGCGAGGACGAAACCAGTGACGAAGGCAGCAAGGAAGCTAACCACGAGTGCAACCTTCTCCGAAGTGCCCTGCTGTACCAAGTCTAATAACGCGCGTGAGAAGGTGCTGCATGTGCATGTCATTGGCTGACTCACGAGTATCGGTCTGAATGCGCGTCGCAATCTCGCCAGCGCCGACGTTATCGAAGTACGCAATGTCCTGACGAAGTGTGGCCCTGAGATACGACTCGCGCAGACGCTTCGCGTTGACCTCGCCGGTGTACACCCAGCCGACCATGTAGATGTACACGCAGACCATCATGCCGATACCTATAGCAGGCGTTAGAAGCGCTGAATGGGCTGATTCGCATAGCACGTACCGATATAGACCAGGTAGCTCGCGTTGAGGCTGGAGGAGTGCCTGAAGTTGGCTGCCGCCTGGGGGATTTGAGCCGCGGCTTCAGCGTCGCCGTTCTGCGCAGAGATGACCATCATCTGGAAGGTGACGAAGTCCTGGGTGAGGTTGCCGAAGAGCAAACTCATGAGGGGCTGTGGGGAATTAGTGGGAGGGGGGAAGGTCGATCGGTTGCTACTCACCTGGGCAGCGCCCGACGCAGCTGCGGCAACGAGCCCGATGGCGTTGAGTGTGAGCTCAAACTTGGTGGAGAACCTACGATGCGCGATCAGGAGGAGGTCAGGAGGGGGTTTGAATGACGCACCTGAAGAGCTCAGTGAACGAGACAGGTTGCACCTCCTCAGGGAGCACTGGGACCGGTTGCGTCTCCAGCGAGGGCGCCCCATTCGTCGCCGACGCCTTCTCTGCCTTCTCGTCGTTGAGCGACTCCGCAGGCTCGGAGGCCGCTACATGCTTCTTGTTCCTCCCGAACAATCCTTTGCCCTTAGGCTTCCCCTTCTCGTTCAAGGTACCCGCGGTGCTGGGGCGGCTGTTGCTCGCCATAGTTGCTGGCGCGCCCGTTCGCTGTGCTAGTCGCCGGTGTTGAAGAAGGAAGGAAGGAGAGTGGTGGAAGATGAGATGAGGGGAGGGGAAGAGGAGGCGAGGGGTATAATTGAAGTCGCCCGCGGCGGAGCATGATATACGAATCGAGCCTCGATCGAAACTAGCTGATGAGCAGATCACGATGACCAATCCGACACTCTCCCGCGGGTCACGGCAGGGTCACGGCTCCAGCCAACCGCCGCCCATAATACGAACACGAAATACCTCGGACCAGATTGGTCGCAGGTCTTGTCTCGCCATAAATGCCTAGCAAATCTCAAGCGAAACCTCAGGCTGCACCGCAGGCAGGTCTGTCGCTTGGAGGACACCTCCAGCACAACTTCCCCCTTTCGGAAGTGCGTTTGTGGCCGCGCGGCTCCCCCACTCGAATTTGCATTGATTTTCCTGCGCCAAGCGACCCCGATTTACTGCCCGATTTACCTCCTTACCCCCTACTCAAAACCCAGAGCGTGACGCCCCCGCTATCCAAATCCCACTGCATGTCTATCTTCAGAACATCCATTGCGCGTCCTTCCCGGCAGGCGTGGCACAGCCGGGGGCGCGCGTAACCTCTTTGAATTCCCATTTCCCCCAGCCATCAGAGCGCCGGCGCACCTTGCGCGCGCACCGGCAATCCATCCGACGTGGGGGCACCGCGGACCGCAGCGACGGTGTCCAGCGGCGTCCACATGACTCAACAGGAGTCTATGATGGACGTCGAAACCTGAACATCCCGACCTCCAAGGATGCTTGTCTTGTGCGCCGCGATCGTCCCACCGACGTCTGACTTTGCGAGTCATCGAGCCCAGTAACGACTCCCTCTGACTCCAAGGCTCATAGTATAAAGGTCAACGCGCGGCAGCCCTCCGCGCAGTAAGGTAGATAGCAAGAGTGAATAGGGACCGAGGTGCTTGTCGCGCGTGTACTTCCAGAACTTTCATCAACGCGACAGTTGCTCGCCTGCGCTGCACCCTGCGCCCTCCTCATCATTGTACGGCGCAGGCCGAGGAGACACGACGCGGCGGCGCCGTCGCACCATACAATCGTGCGCCCCTTCATCGTTCCACTCGTGCCACACGCGGCTGCAGAGGGGCAAGCTGTATGCTCGCCGCCAGGACACGTATGCTCGGAAAAAGCCATCGGATAAGCGGTGGAATTCAGTTGATCTGGTGGTATTCAATTGATCTGGCGGGATTCAACTGATCTTCTGCCAGCAGCCCATACCTTCCAGATGTCTTCCACAAACATAGCTCCTCCCAGTAGAACCTCGTCGACCAGATAAGAATACCTAGGCTACCTATCCGCGCGAATCAAGAGTCGCCGGTCTGCATCCGGCTCCAGAGGCCTTGCGGGTTCAAGCCGCGGAAGTTTAATAATGCCAATGATGCCACCTCGGTGCTTTGAAGCCAGAAAAGGAAAGCCTTGTTGCGAAAGAAGGTACATCCCCTTTCGGAATGCCGAGGTTCCCACGCTCCCTTAATCTGCGCCTTTCGACACAAATTCATCCGATAATTGGCGACTAGAAGGCTCGAAGATGTCCCGAAGCGATTTGAAGCTGGGGACATAGTTTACCGGCATCGAAGCATCCACCAGCAAGGTAGGTAATGTTCAAAACCCGGTCTAGCCCAGCAGCATGCCTTGTCGCTCATCCCTCTCCCTCTTCCTCCTCCCTCCCCAGCACCTTCGCCAACTTCACCTTCACCTCCGTCCCATCATCATCGCCGAGGTTCCATGCCAGGAATCGACGACAGACTGCTTCCGCCTCTTCCAGCTCGTCTCGCTCCTTCTCCGACATCTCTTCGTCGAGGAGCTGCCCGAGTTCGTGCGTCGAGATGAGGCGGCTGGAGGAAGATCAACGATCAGTGGAGGAGAGCGCGAAGACTGCAGCCTTGATGTCGCAAGGATCGAGTCATTGCAGCAGAATTCAGAAGAACGTCGCCAGAGTGGAGAGATCCCGAACGTCATGGGAAGAGCAAAGGCGCTTTCGAGAGAAGAATTGCGCCGCACCTCACATACTGTGCCCGCGCACAGATTTCCGCAGGCAGCCCAAAGATCTCCGCGCACTGCGCCGCATGCGAGTTGAGCGACAAGCCTTCAGCGACGCGATACAGATACGTGATCTTCTCCCCTCGCGCAGGCGCGCTCGGCAGGGGCGTAGTTAGTCGACTGTCAGCGCGGTTAATTGGTGTCTCTCGAACGTTTACAGGCGTCTCGTAGCGACTAGCGGCCGTGTCGGGTCGTCCGAATGAGGTCTGCCGCCCACCGAACGTCGTGTCTTCCTTCTCGAACATCACCTGCATGTGCAGGAAGGCAATTGGCACTGATTCCGGGTCGAGTAGGTCTTCGCGGAAGACGTCGTGGAAGTGCGTCGCAGCCATCACTTTCGGGCAGTCCGGGCCGCGGTCGAGGAGGTGCTTGAGGACGCCGCAGAAAAGACCGGCGCCGTCTAGGAGATAATCGAGTGTCAGTTGTACTAAGCCAGTAAGCACAGAGACCGATCCGCATGGAAAGCACGCAGTGCGACGGGACGACAAGAGAGGAGCAGACGGGAAAGAGGGATAGACGAAGACAAAGCGCAGACTGGGGCAGCGAGCGAGATTAAGGGGCAAGAGTGACCTGTAGAGATAGTCCCCTTGCCAAATTCGTCGAGCAGGACTAGAGAGCGAGCCGTTGAGTTACGTAGCGCGAGCGAGACCTCGGAGGTAAGTCAGCGGTCAGTAGCGCTCCCTATAGATACCTTCAGCGCAAGCGAATATTACCTGGTTCAGGTCGATCATGAACGCCGATTGAACCTAAGGACCAACCTCTTGGTCAGCGGAAAACAACGATCGCAGACCACTCACCTTCGATACCGAGTCCCTCGTCGAGATACGCGTGAAGATTTTGTCAACAAGCCCCAAAGTCGCCGAGTCGGCCGGGACGAAACTGAAAGAGCATCAACATCACCATCCCCCTTCGCACCATTTCCCACTCGCCACCCAATCTGCGCCATATACTGTATAAGCGCCGTCTGCTTCAGGTACACGCTCTTCCCGCACGCATTCGCGCCCGTGCACAGCGCCACCGGCTTCATGAACTCCGTCTTTCCCTGTCCTCCCTCCGTTTCCTCATCCCCGTCATCGCTGTCCATCTGGACGTGCGCACCGAGGCCGCCAGCGAGCCGGGTATCATTGGCGACGAAAGTATCGACGACTTGTTCTTGGAGAGGGTGTCGACCGCCGTTGATGATGATGACGTTCTCGTCGACCATTATGGGTCGGCGGTAGTTGAAGGCGCGACAGGCGTCGGCGAGGGAAAGAAGGCTGGGGTTGGTCAGTGGAGAGAGAAAGGAGAAGGGGAGCGACGAACCAGTCCAGTTCGGCGCACACATCGCAAGACTCCGCCATGTCCTCGTAGTAGACGAGGATCTCTGTAAGGAGGCCCTGCACGATCTCGATCTCACGATCAACGATGAGCGAGTGGAGGTCGCCAATATGCACATCCATGTCTGCAACAAAGTCAGCTACGTTTGGCATTAGTTCTGGCGCCTATGTACTGACCGTGCATTTCTTCGGACTTGAAGTAGACATGCGTTCTGGTGAGTCCGTGAGCGACTATGATTGGGAGCGGGCGCCGATACACACTCGGAGGAAAATTGGAACGTCCAGCCATCCATAACCTGGATACCCTGCTCGTCCTTCCATTCTTCGAGCATCGGCACGCAGACCAGAAAGCCTACGGTCGCACATCGTTAGGGATACCCCGGCACAAGATAGGAAAAGCTCACCGAGCTGCGGAAAATACACAACATTCAAAGACTCGGCGTACTCGGCAGGAACCGTCTGTGACATCTGCTCTGCTATGTTCGACTACAAGTGGTCAGATGGGGTCGCGTATGGGGGGCACGTCCGTCACACGTATAGAGGCGAGTCCGTCACAAGCCTAAACATCCAAAACGCATGAACATCCAGAACTCACCAAAACGGAATCAATTCCGTTGTATACGTGCTTTCGATTATCAAGTTCTTCGTCAATACCCATGCGTACGCAGACGCGGCCAGCCTCCGTGGACTCGTCCCATTCGATCTAGATGAAGAAAGGTGAGCGAGGACTGCAAATGGTAGAAGGCACACCCGGATGTACAATGTCGTTGACTTTACAGCCGACCTCGTGGAAGGCCGCCGCATCGAGGACGCCGAACAACTGCAAGCGCGCGCTCAGCAAACGAAGCCCGCATCACCCTCGCCCCCGACCCCACCTTCTTCACCACCTCGATATGTCCCGCGCCATGTAGCTCAGTCAATGCCTCGCGGATCATCGTCGCATGGAACGTGAACTTTACGAGCCCCTGCCACTCGACCAGCGTTGCGCCCCCGCTCTTGATAGTCGCAAGAATGCGCGGAACGTTCTTGATTCCCTTGAGGTGCCCGTGCATCGAACGGACGGGCGAGTTGTTGTCGGGGCTGAGGAAGCAGTCGATGGCGTCGTGGCGGGCGGTGATGACGGGGATGGAGAGCGAGGGGCGGAGGAACCAGGTTTTTAGCAGTTGGCGGCCGAGGGTGGTCTTTGTGGTGTTGATGATACCTACGAGCGCATGTGAGGATAGGCTCAGGTGCGTGCGTGACACGGCTTACCGAACAATGACAGTCCTTCCTTGGTTTTGTCGCTGTGGATTGAAGCATGTGACTCGTCTTCGAAGATACCTAGCGAGCTGCGATGTCGTGAGATAGATGTGGCAGTGAATGAACGGCGAACGTACTACAGAGCGTCCGCGTTGATGTGCATCATCTTGTTCCTGGACATCCTTGAATTAGCACTTCGTCATTCGAGGAGGGAAGAGACGCATACAGGGCAATGGACTCAATGTCGCGGATCGCCAGACCAGAAATACCCTCCTCTTCCAGATCGTTTACCGCGCGCTCGCGCACCATATGATCCAGAAGGGCGCCAACGCAAGCAATGCAAAGAGGCGACGAGTCCACCGAGGCGAAGTTAGCCAGCCGTATAGATGCATTCCAACGCTTGAGCGTCGGATCGCCACCATTGCCGTCAGCATCGCGTCGGCTGCGCATGAAGTCGTAGGCGTTACGCAGGCCAGAGCCACCGGAGCCCGAGTCGGACGATGGCGCGTCCTGATCGTACTGCGCGGGCAGCTCGGATAGGAGGGGAAGGGAGAAGAGTCGATCGCGTCCTTTTGCGGTGTTGAACTCCTTGTGGGGGCGGATTTGGAAGTGACCGCCCGATGCTTCGGCTGTAGGTGCGTTAGCGGACGCATATATGCCATACAGATGCTAGGACGTACCGTGGTCTCGCAGCTTGTCGATAAATTCGTCGTCCCCACGAGAACTGGTCAGTATGATATCGGGTTGCGCTTGTTCCAGCACTATAGGGAACTCAGATCACGGGAAGTACGTGAACACAAGGAGATCGTACGCGTCTGGGTCAAATCAAGATGTGGCGTCTCTTGTGTATCTTCGAGAACATATACTATGCACTTGACGGGGTCGTAGTACGCGCAAGCCATTCGACCGCTTGCGAATGGTCAGGCACTGATGAGGGTACATCAAAGGAGATGCAGACGAACTGCTGACACCAGGCCGTCAAGCATATCTGTCGCAGCCCTTTGTTAGCGCTGGAGGAGTTGAACGAAGAGATAGCGTACCTTGTCCGGCGCCCTCGAGTCTTCCTCCGATTCTGTCACAGCCGTCGTTGGCGCAGGGGTGGTTTCCGTCTGAGATCCATCGAAGCGGACCTTCTTGTCCTGCGGGCTTCCGATAACGCTTTCATCTTCATCTGTTCTGATCTTCCTCCTGCGCTTGCCAGTCAGCACAGGCATAATGACGGGAGGGAGATGAGAGTTGGGTGCAAGTCACGAATGCGTCCATAAACTCACGCGACGATCTAATTCCCCGCGTCACACTGCCGCGTGATCGTGACGGAACGCGATCTCTGCATTTGTCATCACCGTCATCCTTCCGTCCGCGCTTGCTTCCGACCATCATGGCCACCGTTACGCACACCATCTACTCGCGCTATGACCCCGCGGACAGGGAGAAACTGGAGAAGGAGACTGGACAGGCTACGGAGGCCGACGAGTCGGAGGACTGGGCGCTCAAGTCATCCTTCTTGCGTCGTGCAAAGCCTCCCCCACGTTTCGTGCCCGCTACGATCGCGTACGAGGACTTCTCGCTCGCCGGGTCTATGGGTCTTCCGTCAGCCAGCACCAAGTCAGAAGCTTCTGGTGGATCAGGCGTGGCTGACTGGTATCGCTCTCTGGCAAGTCGATCGTCCAGCGCCGGCCCATCCTCTGGTTCCGGCGCCACAGCGCCTACCAAATCCTCCGACGATCCCATATCACGGCCTCGCACTGCACCATCATCCTGTGCGCAACCTCAGCCTCCGTCCAATACTCAGCCCGCGCCCGCCAAGAAGCCAGACAAGAATGACTGGTTTATCCAGAATGTCTTGCGCAATCCTGATGAGCAACTGCATCAGCCGGTGCCATCCACTTCGAGTCTCGCTGATATCCTCGCCCGTGACCCTCCTCCCAAGCCGAATGAGCAACCCTTCAAACCTCCTGTCTTCCTTGCCTTGGGCCCTGCGAACCGTGGATGGGGCATGTTGCAGAAGAGCGGGTGGAGGGAAGGCGATACCCTGGGACCGAGCCCGCGCAAACCTCCGCCTGTCGTACCGCCTTCACGGAAAGGCAAGGAGCGCGCGACCACAAGTAGCATCAAGTCAGAGCCTATAGAATTTGCCCTCGACGACGATGGCGAATTGAAGGAGGTTCGCCAGGTTGAAGTTGTCGACTTGACTCTGTCGGACTCCGAGTCTGACGAAGATGACGACGCTATGCCGCTTGACGATCCCGAGCCTGACCCGCCCTCGGTGGACGTCGTCAAGGAGGAGCTTCCCGACGAGGACGACGGTCTGCCAGATGGGGACGATGGCCGGCGCGCCCTCGTGAAGCCCATCGCCACCGTCCTGAAATCTGATCGTCTTGGAATCGGCCTCAAGGCGAAGACGGTGGGCCCATACAAGGCTTCGAAGAAGCGTGTCACCCACAACGCGGCCGCGCTCGCTGCCCACATACGTGCAGCAGAGCAAGTGCGGCGCCAGAAGGCGGAGATGGGACGCGGGCATCGGGCGTACGAGCGGCAGGACAAGCGCGAGCAGCGACAACGGCGCGATCTTCTCGCCTACCTCAACTCGTAGTCCGGTGTCGTCGAAGGAGGTATTCTAGGAGTCAAGGAGCTCTAGCTACGTGCCTACGACGTGTATACTGTTTTCGGAATGTTCATTGACTGCGAAGGTGCGCTGGGATCGGTGTAATGTCGCAGCTCACGCGCCAGGTGAGGTGCTGCATGCTCATCATCCGACATCGACTGGCAAGCGCGTTGTGAGGCGATCCAGACCCAGGCACCGAGGCCTCGCAGGTATCTGATGTTCATTGGATGGACATGATTTGCGCGCTTCCTCGCACTCGTCGCACTGCGGCGCGGGCGTTGGCGAGCGCACTGCCCCCGCAACAATCTCGTATTTCCATGCTGTTGAGATCCCAGCTCCGGTCAACTTGGCGCACGACGAGCTCATCGTCGTCAGGAAGGATGGTTGAAGAAGGTGCCTGGAATATCTGACGAGGAAGGATGCAATCCAGCAGTGGCCTGAGCGCAATCATGCTCATTCGAGCTTTTCATTATCTTATCGCGTCAGGCCCATTGTTTTATAGGATGCCGAAGTCCTATCATGATGCAAGGCGGTGTTCCGATGGCCGAGGACGGTGCAACTGCGGGCCCAGGAACCCGAGGCGCGCACCTACTGAATACGGTTCAATTGTTCGCGTGCCCGCTTCGCCCCTTGTCTTCCGCCACGTAACCGACGAAGGGCCATGTGCGGCGCCCGCCCCCCTGTCCCCGCGCCACACACCTTGGCTCAATTTTTCGCCTTCCTCGCGCGACTCTGCACGCGCAGGGATATGTCCTGTGGTGCGCCGGATCTATCTGCGACGCTCCAGAGGGCGCCCCGCGTGCGCACGTTTCCCCGGCCTGGCGTGCTCGGCGCGGTCAGGCAATTGGCGGAGGCAGATTCTGACATCAGCGCGTTCGTGTTCAAGGCACGGACGTCTGGGTAGCGCCTCCGTTGCCGTTCCGCCTGACGGTTCGGCGCTCCCCTTTATATACGGTCGGCCTATCGCTTTGCGCTTCTTGTTCTGCCCCCCACCCATGCCACTCAGCATGGGTTGTCGCCGCCTCCCTTTCGACTTTTCTGACCTCGATTTTCCTCCCCGTAAGCGCGCGCGCCTTTGTCCTGCGCGCCGTACCCCTGTACACCCTGCTAGTCAGGTGGACTATGCCCTCCACACCACGGCCATTGTGGACCTCATCTCTCTCGATATCACCCCAGCAGTGAAGGGTGAGTTGCCACTAATCGTGCAAGACTTGTCTAATGCCCCTCCAGAGTACATTGTCGATGTCGCTTGCGATGCTGTGGACTTAGCTATCGACGATCCTGCCTCGTGCAATCACTCTGGCGCTCTCTGGGCACGGCCCGATAAGCACTTCTTTTCTGCCTTCGCGTCGAACGTGATCGACAACTCCGGCGTCGCCATGCCCGTCCTTCTCGTCGCCTTGGTCTACCTTCGCCGAGCACGCGGACAGCTCCGCATCGACCTGGACCAGTGGGCGTACCATCGCGTCTTCCTTGGCGCCCTCATCGCCGCCGCAAAGGTGGGTTCCATTCTCCCCTTCATCGTCGCTTCCTCTGACGTACAATTCAGTACACGAACGACACGTCTCCGAAAGCGGCGCACTGGTCTGCGTACACCGGGACGTTTGGCAGGCGGGACATCTCCCTCATTGAACGCGAGTTCCTCGGCGTCCTCGACTTCCACCTCGGCATCACGGAAGACGATATTCTCGCG
>JAMQCK010001163.1:0-11320 GCA_024196135.1 Pleurotus ostreatus/Saccharomyces cerevisiae fusant | reverse complement strand
GGTCTTGGCCGCCTCGCCGCCTGCTACCTCGACTCGTCCGCGTCCATGGCAAGTTCCTTCACTGCATTGTACCCCGCGTGACGTCACCGTCGCTCACCTTCCCTACCCCAGGAACTGCCCGTGTGGGGCTACGGCCTGCGCTACAAGTATGGCATCTTCCAGCAGCTGATCTCGCCCGAGGGTCAGCAGCTCGAGGTGCGCAAGCTCTCCCCGCACCGCCGAATGCAACAACTCATCGCAGCGCTGCAGGCTCCTGACCCCTGGCTCGAGAACCAGAACCCGTGGGAGCTTCCCCGGCTGGACGTGCAGTACGAGGTGCGCTTCTACGGGAGCGCGGATAGGTTGAACGACGGGACGCCGCGTGCGATTTGGAGCGGTGGGCAGGAGGTTATTGCGCAGGCGTACGATGTGATGATCCCAGGGTGCTTCACGAAGAGCACGAACAACCTTAGGCTGTGGGAGAGCAAGCCGAAGCGCGGGTTCGACTTGAACTCGTTCAACGCGGGCGACTACGAGCGCGCGGTCGAGGCGTCGAACAGCGCCAGCGCGATCACCTCTGTCCTCTACCCGAACGACCATACGACGTTCGGGAAGGAGCTCCGTCTCAAGCAGCAATAGTAAGTGATGAGTCTCGTCGTGTCCTACCTCTGCTAACGCCGAAATTTCAGCTTCTGGACGGCCGCCAGTCTCGCTGACATGATCCGCCGCTTCAAGAACATCGGAAAGCCAATCACCCAGTTCCCAGACTGTTCGTATAATCCTTTCACTCCATCCTTCCATAACTCATCTTATTTCCTCAGACGTCGCCATCCAGCTCAACGATACCCATCCGACGATGGCTATCCCCGAGCTCATGCGCATCCTCGTCGACGAGGAGGACGTCCCTTGGGACACTGCCTGGCAGATCACCACCAACACGTTCTTCTACACCAACCATACCGTCCTCCCCGAGGCGCTGGAGAAGTGGCCGGTCCCGCTCATGGAGCACCTGCTGCCGAGGCACATGCAGATTATCTACGATATCGTGAGTTGCTCAATCTGTCTGTGTGATGTGTGAAGGTGAGGTTGCTGACGCTTGTGGTAGAACATGTACTTCCTGCAGGCTGTTGAGAAGAGGTTCCCGGGCGACCGGGACAGGCTGGCGCGCATGTCGTTGATTGAGGGTGAGTACGATCATTGAGGGTCGAAGGGCATAACTCACCCATGTCGCAGAGGGCTTCCCCAAGCAGGTCCGCATGGCGTACCTCGCTTGCATCGGCAGTCGCAAGGTCAACGGTGTTGCCGAGGTGAGTGTCCTCAGCTCAACGGACCGGAGCAGACCCTGATGCGAATTCATCCCTAGCTTCACAGTGAGCTCGTCAAGACCACGATCTTGAAGGACTTCGTCGAGTTCGAGGGTGCTGGCAAGTTCAGCAATGTCACCAACGGCAGTGCGTGTCCTGTCAGATCTATACACTTCGCCTCTCACTCACCATCCCTACCAGTTACCCCCCGCCGCTGGCTCGACCAGTGCAACCCCGAGCTCAGCGCGCTCATTACCAAGTCACTCGGCGTCCCGAAGCAGGTCTGGCTCAAGGACCTCTTCATGCTCAAAAAGCTCCTCCCGCTCGCGGAGGACGCCGCCTTCCGCCAGGAGTGGGCCGCGATCAAGCAGCGCAACAAGGAGCGCCTCGCGCAGCACGTGCGCACGACGCTCGGGCTCGAGATCAACACGCACGCGATGTTCGACGTGCAGATCAAGCGCCTGCACGAGTACAAGCGGCAGTCGCTGAACATACTCGGCGTCATCCACCGCTACTTGACGCTCAAGGACATGAGCGCGGAGGAGCGCAAGAAGGTCAACCCGCGCGTCGTGTTCTTCGCGGCGAAGGCGGCGCCGGGGTACTGGATTGCGAAGTTGGTGAGTATCGTGAATTTGTGTAGGTGGGAGCGATGTTGACGGTCGGTCTAGATCATCCGCCTCATCGTCAACGTCGCGCGCGTGATCAACGCGGACCCGGACACGAAGGACTACCTCCAGCTCTACTTCCTGCCCGACTACAGCGTCTCGCTCGCCGAGATCCTCATCCCCGCCTCCGACATCAGCCAGCACATCTCGACCGCGGGCACGGAGGCGTCGGGCACGTCGAACATGAAGTTCTGCCTGAACGGCGGGTTGCTGCTCGGCACGGTTGACGGCGCGAACATCGAGATCGGCGAGGAGGTCGGGACGAGCAACGTCTGTGAGTAGTCGTAGGTTCGTTGTCGAGTCAGTGGAGCGCTGACAAGGTTAATCCAGTCTTCTTCGGCTACCTCACGCCCGAGGTTGAGCAGGTGCGGTACAACAACATGTACCACCCGCGCTCGGTCGAGGAGAAGTCGCCCGCCCTGGCGCGCGTCCTCCGCACGGTGTCCGAGGGCCTGTTCGGCGACGGTGGCATCTACGAGCCGTACGTCTTCGTTCCAGTTTCCTGTTCCACGCCGCCTAACCTCCGGCTCCTCCCAGATTCCTCAACACCGTCCGTCAGGGCGACTACTACCTCATCGCGGACGACTTCGATTCCTGTAAGGCGTTAAACATTGACGAGCTCGGCGAAGTTACTGACGTGGCCTCCAGACATCGACGCGCTCAAGATGGTCGACGAGGCATACCTTGACAAGGAGGAGTGGATCAAGAAATCAATCTACACGGCGTGCAGGGTGAGTGGACTGAATGTCCTACCCGTATATTCGGTACTGATGACTGTGTAGATGGGCAAGTTTAGCTCGGATCGCGCCATTATGGAGTACGCGGAAAGCTACTGGAACCTCGAGCCCGTTAAGATTCCGGCGTAAAATATGGAAGTCGTCGCTGGTTCTTCATTCGGGAGACTTGTATAGATTGTTGAGCAAGAAATGCATGTTGTTGTACCGTGCTATGATCAACGTCGAAATATGGACACTCAAATGATACTAGTCGATGGGAATTTTCGGAATCGATTGAGAGACTGGCGCAGGACAGTGGAGACGAAAGTTAAGATTACAGCGAGCACAGGTAGCGAAACTGGTTCTACAAAACGTTGTACAGTTAGATAATCTGCGCGTTGCAGGAAGTACAAAGGAAGCGCCGTATGGTGTCCTTGCGAAGCTTGCGCAAGTCTTTGCGCAGGATGAATTTTAGAGCACGAGTGCCCAACCCTGGCGCCTTTTCCTCCAACCAGGCGGCGACGTCCGCACCGCGTACTATTTTCCTCCCCTCCCCGGCATTCACCATGTCGATCGCGTGCTGGTAGAACAGCTCGTTCGTCTCCGGTGCGAACCCAGGGCGAGTGCGGCGGCGGATAGGTAGGCAGGCGACCTCCTCATACCGCAGTGACCGCGGGATTGGGAATCGATTCAGAGTGTCGTTCATGTCTATGTCGAAGTCCGCGTTTCCAGGGATGCCCAAGACGAGCTTCTTGATTTCGGGCTCCTCCCTCTTACGTGCGCCTGGGTCCAGCACGTACGACATGTGTCCCTGGTCGAAGCGAACGAGGTCTCTGCGTCTGATGTCGCCCACGGTCACTGGCTGCGAGGAGACGCAAGCGACGTGCAGCCAGATCTTGCACTTGCGGCAATAGCGGATCTGGCCATTCTTGGCGGGCTCCCATAGTCGACGAAACTTGCACCCGTCCTCGAGGCATATGAGGGCTAACTGCTATCGGGGTACATCAGAAAACTGGGCTTTACTAACCTGGAAAAAGGGATTACGATGTCCGTCGTGGCGTCGGAGGTCAAGCTGGACCATAAGTCGTTCGACTCAATGGGCAGCATCTCCGGTCCATTGACGGACTGGTCGACAATGCGGGGAATGGGTCCTACAATAGTGGGTAGTCAGAGTTGAAGAAAACCGTAACATTTCTGCTGACCTATAATGTCACCGATCTCGATGGGTTCCGCGTAGGAAAACTTTATGAGTTGTGGGTAACGGACCACTCTGTCAAAATTAAGGGAGGAGTATCAATGAGAATGAATAATTGCAGTAACATATGAGTAGAAACTCACTGTTCAATGCATGGGTTGGAAATGTCGGATGGACATCGCATGTATAGGTGCACGAGGGCGCCTGCGGCATTCGGGATGCTGTTGGGACTTTTGTCCTGTGTATCCCCCTCGCGAAACAACGGCCGAAAAACCCGGGCATACATGTAATCCTCGTCGTCTTCCTTCATAAATCTGTCGCCGTCGCCAGCACTCTCCTCTTGTGTGCCCTCGGGCACATCGGAGTCTGAATCATCATTGTCCTGGTCGTTCCTAAACCACATAAACCGAGGCGGGCGGTTTAAAGCCCGCTTTACCGCACAACTGCGCACGGCCGAAGGACATGAGTCTGGCTTTAATGAACGAAAGCAAGTCCACTCACGTGTCACCGACATCAAGCTCACACGATTGCTGGCGGCAAGCATCTACTCATCGGCATCAGAATCAGGGTGCGAGCAGACAAGCAAGCCACTCACACATCGCTTTGATCGCGGGACCTATGACAAGCGCAGGGCCCGGGGACCGCGTAAAAGCACCTCCATGGGGCTCGTCCTGAGCGATCTCCACTCCATCGAGTGCAGCCGAGCCGCTCCATCGAGACCTATGTGGACTCTCAGCCAAATTCTAGTAATATTTCAACAGAGGGAACCTACTCTGACGGAGCCAGGCTTGCTCTCTGCAATTGAAAATGCAGCACAGGAGTCCCCCCATTTGTTGCGCTGCGTTCGCGCCCGTCATCGTCCCGATGGTCGTCGGTGGACATGAGTTGGTCCACGTCTTCGTCGTCCTCGGCCTTTATTTCCACATCGCTTTCTGGCTCTACTCTCGGCGTTCCTGAGGCCTGCTCTCTACTTCTCCAGCTGTAGTGAGCCCGTCAGCAATGTTCCCCGTGAGGTATGCGGGTGCACACACCTCTCCGTGCTACGGCGCAAATTCCGGGAACTTGATTCCGCCTCGGGAAGGCGGTTGGACGCCTTGTTTTCGCGTGCCCGCCTATAAAATGGAGGCACGTTATGCGGCGAGGACGAGCTGCGCGTCGACCTCCTCATTGTGTCGAAGGGCTGCAAACGATAAGAGATCGGACGTATGTATCGGTCGCCACTTACCGGCGTGAGATGAGTGGAAGTGGTAAAGACACAGAATCTCGGAAAAGGCGGTATGCCGCGTCCTGGTCGAGAGACTAGGATATGGGGAAGGGTGAGGAGACGAGCTGAGGGTGTTGGGAGGTAGAGGACGGTACGTGTGAAGCTAAATAGCCAGAGACGAAGGCGTGCCGCACATCTCTGCCACCTCGAAGGCGCCCTCGTTCGCACGGTGCGTGAGTATTTGAACGCCGTCTGCGTGCTCGGAACTGCAGCAGACTGGGTCCAATTCTATGCGCCTGGCACTTCCTGAGTTTTCGAGGGACCTTCTCTCTAATGCAGCTGTGCCGAGGCCCAATAGTCCTTATTCTTAGCAGATTCTTGAAGACATACTGGCCTCGATATGTCGTATATTCAATGACCACGACGTACCCGGGTACGATGGAGCCATACACTGAATCGTCTTAGAAGAGGGACTGATAACATCGTTCCCCTTTTTCGTGGTATCATCCTCATCGAGGGCAAGAGACGAAGATTTTCAGAGCGTGTTTGCATTGGTCTGCGCTATTGAGCGTCAGAAACAGAGAATAAAATCATAATACTGGCTACCCACCGAAGCGTCTGCGGTGGCAAAAGGGTGAGCGCTAGGGGGAGTGATTCGGGATGTCGCGTCGTCTTCGAAGGGTCAAAATCAGAGACGGACGACCCAGAGTTGTGTTGGGGTGGGGGCTGAAGTGAGATGGCTTATCGCATGATCATCTGTCTAGCAGCCGGTGGGTTGGGGTTCCTTCTCAAGGGCATCCATGAGTTACATAGGAGGCGATACGAGAAGCCTCCCTGATTCTGCACTCCAGAAGCCATACGAAGAGCGTTGTACCGCCCGCGCGCGACTATTCAGATGGAATATCTCATCGAATATTAAAAGCTGTGCGTATTCGAGCACCACTGAGGTCCGCGACAGCCAACTTCGATATAGTACCTGTGCCGTACTTTGCAGCCCTCAGAAGGGTCGGTTCAAGCTTCTTTACTCACCAGGCTAGTACAAGGCAGTGCCAGCGATTGGATGATCTGGGTATCGATCAGATAATCTTCTGCATGAGAACTCGAGGAGAGGTTGACAAAGAGGCGAGGCCGCTCTGAGCCAGCCATTGCATTCTTCGTGATTGAGAGCTGGATAGAACAGCAACATAGCAAACTGCAGCGTGTAACAGTAGTGAAATGGTCACAGATCTCTGCCATTATCCTGCGCTGCCACCATTGGTAGCAGAAAAGAGAGATGGCCGCGAGAGCAGAGCAGCATTGACACCGAAAAGGAAAGCATTCAGCCCACGTGTCAGGCGTGGGAAGATCCGCCGGCATGTTCCCTTCGGGGAATCGCCGGACGCCGACGCTCTTGCTCAGCTTTCGCTCGCGCCTTCGTCATCCTCCCGTTCTCCCCTCATCTTCGACGATGTCAACAGGCGTACAAGAGACGTACAACGACGAGAAAGCCGCAGTCGTCGACGACCGACCCATCGGCGGAGACGTGGCGAGGAGGACCCATGTCGTGGCACTCCAGGGCCTGTACGAGGACGGCGCAATCGATGCCGTTTACCAAAGGAAAGCTCAGATTCTCAACCAGGCGATACAGGAGATAGGGATGGGGAAGTATCAGGTGCGTAGCCTCGTCCGCTGTGAAGGGGGAGACGGATGACTGAACGGTCCCCCAGTACCTCCTGTTCATCACAGCTGGATTCGGGTGGTTCGCGTGAGTATATGCGCGCATATATGCAGTATAAATACTAACGATCTGCGCAGAGACAGTGTATGGCCGGTCAGTCTGCGCAATGAAGTGCTTCCCCGCGATCGCTAACTTCGTACCGGATATCAGCTGCTTACCGGCCTTATCCTCACACCCGTCGTGGCCGAGTTTGGCTTCACCCCCTCGTACTTAACGTTGGCTGCGAACATTGGGCTGTTGGTAGGCGCGGCCTTCTGGGGCTTCGGGTGCGACGTATTTGGTACGCTCCCCTCCACTTCTTTGCCCGAGACGAACGCGAGCTGACTCCGATCATAGGCCGGAGGTGTGTATCTTATCTACAGCCGCTCTTCCCTCTCGTGCCAATGTCTATACAGATGGGCTTTCAACCTCACTCTGCTCATAACCGGAGCTTTCGGTCTTGCCGCCGGCGGGTCTGACCGCTTCATTACCCTGGCTTCCCTCCTCGCAGTGGTCGGCGTAGGCGTGGGCGGCAATATGCCCGTCGACTCCGCGCTCTTCCTGGGTACGTTACATCCTTCCTTCCCCTCCCCTCACCTGCTGACTCTTCCATAGACCTCGTCCCCGGCACGCACCAATACCTCCTCACCGTTATGACCGTCTTCTGGTCGCTCGGCCAGCTCTTCGCCTCCATGATCGCCTGGCCCCTCATCGCCAACTTCTCCTGCTCTTCTTCTACCATCACCTGCACCCGCGCAAGCAACATGGGCTGGCGCTACCTCCTCTTCACCCTCGGCGGCACGACGCTCGTCCTCTGGGCCGTCCGCTTCTTCGCGTTCCGCATGTTCGAGAGTCCAAGGTACTTGGTGGGCAAGGGCCGGGATGCTGAGGCAGTCAAAGTGATACATGATATCGCGCGGTACAATGGGAAGGAGGCGACGCTGACGGTGGAGGAGTTGGCGGGAGTGCGGGCGAAGGGGGATGAGGAGAAGGGTGGGGCGGGTGGTTTGGTGGATGGGGAGAGGAAAGCGCATGAGCCGGTGTTGACGAGGACGTCGGTGTTCCGGATGGAACATATGAGGGGCTTATTTGCGACGCCGAAGATCGCGCTGTCGACGTCGTTGTTGGTCGTGCTGTGGGGTAGGTTCTCTTCTCATCTCATCGGCGGCTTCCTCGCCGACGATTTCGTGCGCGTCATCATAATTCCTACTCACTCTTCGTAGGACTGATCGGCCTTGCATCAACGCTATACAATAGCTTCTTGCCTTTCATGTACGATGGGTCGCTTCTTCATGACGTCAACCCATCGCTGACCGGTCCTTCAGCCTCCAGAACCGCGGCAACGTCTACGGAGACGGCTCCCTCTACACGACCTACCGGAACGTGCGTACTTATCTCCCCTTCTCCCATTTCCCCACCATTCACTAACGCCCCTCCCAGAACGCCATCCTCGCCGTCATCGGCATCCCCGCCGCCTTCCTCGCCGGCTACCTCGTCGAGCTGCCGCGCGTCGGCCGCAAGGGCACGCTCGCCTTATTCTCCTGCACGTGACGTATTTGCTGCTTTTGGTTTGACTTTATTCAACGACCCCGTGCGTATCGTTAGGGCTCACCGGCGCGTTTTTGCTCGGCTCGACCACCGCGGGGAGCTCGGGGCAGCTCCTTGGGTGGAATTGTGGGTATACGTTTAGTAGTAATGTGAGTGGGGTTGGGGTTTGTTTGTGGTTGAAGAGATGATGGGAGAATGATGTTGACGCGCGTTCTGCAGATCATGTACGGCGTACTTTACGCGATCTCGCCGGAGATCTTCCCCGCGAAGGATAGGGGGACGGGCAACGCGCTCGTGTCGACGACGACTAGGGTGTTTGGGGTGGTGGTGAGTGTTCCTGCTGCACCATACGCTCGCTATGGGGCGTTTGCTCGTTCTTGACGGTCAATTGAACGTCACTGATCCCCTCCTCAGGCCCCCGTCATCGCCCTCTTTGCGGACATCACAACCGCCGTGCCGGTCTACGTGTCGGGCGCAATCATCATCGCGTGTGGTGGCATTGCGCTGCTGCTGCCGTACGAGCCGCGCGGGAAGGCGTCGATCTAGAATCAGATGCCCGGGCACCTGGCGAATATTAAGCAACGCATATGCCTTATGAAGGCAATGCAGCAAGGTGGATGATAGACTATGGGATGGGGTAGAAGGAAGAGAATACCCGACGAATCTAGAGGTTACTCTCGAGGGACCCAATTCTTGGATTAGTTAGAGGTAGATGAATAGAGGATGGGTATATAGGACCAGGTATGTAGGTAGGTAGCTTACTGACGATAACCACTCACGGACACGGCCTTCGACGCCGACTTCGACTGCGACTCAAGCATTCGGCTTTCGACATTCACATATCCAAGATTCATAAGGCGTCATTCCTAAACAAGAACAATAGCTCGGCATAACCCGGCAGCGTGACGATAAGGAACGTGACGTCACTGAACGTGTTCGACTTTTCCTTTATCTCACCACCACCACCATCTCGCCTCACGACTTACGTTTACTTGCTATTTTCTCGCCATGTCGACGCCGATATCAATTTCAGGGCTCTACAAGGATACTCTGAATTTCGCAGATGAGATGGCGAGGAATGCACGATTGAACAGGCGCCTTCCGGAAGGAACGGACTTCACTGCCGGCGAGATGAAGGCTTTGCAAGAGCAAGTAAGGAGACCTTTTCTCGATTATAAAATCCCTCACTGACGAGTCATCAGCTACACGCACTAACCATCTTCCCGACCGATAAGCGAGACTGGTTCTACCTCGCCTTCACCGCTCGACATCTACCCGCGCTCGTAGACGCCATCCGCACCACCTCTCGCGAGACGCAGCGCAAAGCTTTTTCATCCTACATTCAACTCCTCTCCCTCCTCCCTGACCCCGAGCGCAACCCCTACTTCCGCAAATTCCTCCTCTCCGAGCGCGCCAACGGCTTGCCCAACATCGTCGCACAAGCCTTCAACGACGGAATCGAGTGGCTGCGACCGAGTGGGCCCGGTCCTCTAGCTGCACTCCTGCGTAAATTGCTACAGTGGTGCGATACGGAGATGGGCGATGACAAGCGCGCGAGCATTGATAAGGCGCGCCGCGACCGGCTGGCGCGCAAGCTGGGGATGATCATGGCGAACGAGCGGTTCAAGAACTTCGAGCTGGTGCATAAGGTGGAGGTCGAGATGCTGCACAAGCTGCTCAATGCCATAGACGCGATGGAGCCGCCTGCAGGGGAGGCACACGCAGACGAGGAAGGAACTCCCATACAGCCGGGATATCTCCTGCGCTCGACGCGCGAGTATCTGGAGGGGAAGATCCCGGGGCAGTATGAGTGCAATGTGTGCATGGAGGAGGATGCGGAGCTGCGGTGTGCGAAGTGTAAGGCGGTCAAGTATTGTAGCAAGGAGTGTCAGATGCAGGATTGGAAGGGAGGGCATAGAATGCAGTGTTACGAGGCGGTGTTCTGATTCATTGATTTTCTTGTGAGTGTCCTTTTGTAGTCGACCGTTTTCGATTGCTGATGCTCGAGGGTCAGGATTGAGTGCATTTTACTCGCAATAAATATCTCATTGTTTTCATCTCAGCCTTTACTTCTGGGATAAGGTCTGTTCGATCTCGACACAATCGATATCCCGGTCGGTGCGTATAGCATCACAAGTGACATAACGCGTTTGTATTCAAACTCTTGGGGGCCTCCACGGCTCATCAGGAGCAGCTTGGGTGAAGTCTACAACAGCCCAGCCCGATGGCCCGGGCTTTAATTGGTATGTGTATGTCGTACTTGCTAGCCTTCGACCTTGCTCATGCGTTCGCTCGCAGTATCTCACGCTTCTGTGTACCTGTCTTCTCGAAGTAGGCCACCATTGTAAGACGTTCTTCTCCCACACAGAAGCCACCCCACAACTATGATATATAGAGGCCGTCGTGACCTGCTCTTCTCTTCCCTCTTCCCCCGCTCCGCACTACCCGTTCCTACCCTGAAAGCCTCGCCACTCCTTGACCAGCTTTCTAAGGCCACACATCGTCACAATATGGCCGCCCCTCCAACCGACCTGCGCGCCTCCGCGCTCTTTGACATGACGGATCGCGTTGCGCTCGTCACTGGCGGCGGCACGGGCATCGGGCTCATGATTGCGCAAGGGCTGGCCGCGAACGGTGCGAAGGTCTACATCGGTGGGCGCAGAGAGGACGTTGTGAAGAAAAGCGCAGAAGAGTTCAAAGGGAAAGGGGAGCTGATTCCGTACGTGCCTTCCCTTCGCCATGCTAGACTCGATCATTAACTCTATACCAGCCTCCTCCTCAACGTCACCGAAAAATACAGCATCCTCGCCGCCAAAGATATCATCACCTCCACCGACGGCTACCTCGACGTCCTCGTCAACAACGCCGGCCAGTCCGGCCCCTGGTCGTCCTGGATGAGCGACGACGCCGATCCCAAAAACTACTCCGCAGAGGCCTTCGGCTCGGCCCTCTTCGCCGAGCCCCAGGACGAGTGGGCAGCGCACTTCAAGCTCAATGCGTATTCGTCTTTCTT
>JAMQCK010001162.1:0-11333 GCA_024196135.1 Pleurotus ostreatus/Saccharomyces cerevisiae fusant | reverse complement strand
GAGAAAACATGTCGTGCATATACATGATATAATATGAAATATTATAATTTCCCTTGTACAGCGGTCATCCCGACCGCGGGTCCGCCGCATGTGGACGACCGTAACCGCATACACTGTTATGCTCAAGTATCTAGACACGCGACCAGGGCGTCGCTCGCGCCAGGAAGCGCGGTAGAAATATCCCCGCCCGGGCGGTTGTCTCTCTCGTTCGGGGATGCGACTCCAACCTCATGCACTTGTCGACCGTCATTCTTCCTTATCCCACAGCAGCCTGTGTAGCCATCTGGGCCTGCCGTCAGAGGCTACGAGTGTCGGCGGAGTCCCTAGATGAGCAAGCAGTAAATGCGATCGTATACTGCTGCTAAGGCCCGACTGAGACACCGCTTTCACGATTATCGTCACATTCAAATCATCCACCAAATATACGACAGCGTAGCGCATATACTGAACCGTCGCCTTCTGTTAGTCTGTCGCGCGTCACAGGGGGGTGGTCTGACTCAAACCAAATGTCCCAAATGTCCTCCGTTCCAGGGCTGGCCGACGAAAATTATCACACATGGTACGCAAGCATATGAGGGCAATTCGGCCGCTCTACTCGCTTTTGGGGTGCATTTTCGCGATGCTGAGACCATGAGATAGTCTCTGAAGACTTTGTAGCCAGGAGACGGACATGCCACAGGTAAGCAACCTTTTTTCGGCGACAAGTAGCGAGCCCAAGAGCGAGCCAACGATTTCCGAGTATTGACTCAATTTGGAGAAGCAGATGAGCTAGCCAACGGGGGAGTGCAGCAAAGAGATGGAGGGGCTCAGCAGACTCTGTCTGACCAGCCAAGCACGGTTTGGACAGAGTCACCCCGTCGCGGTATGGGCGGTATACTGTAAAAAAACCTCGAAGGCGAATAAGCGACACAAGCCCCCCGAGTTCGATGAGAACTGACGCACATTGTTGGTCACTCCAGTCTTTCGACACTGATGATTGAGGCTGGTGCAGCGGTATCCCGCCATATGGGCCTCTTCCGTGTGGCGCGGGTGAGCTTGGCGGTGAGTGGCGAGGGCCGTGCTGTCCGCAGAGCCCATATATGATTCCTGAGGAATCCGCCCTCGCAGGGCGAGAGGCGTCTGCGTGCTCGCGCGACGACCCGAGAAACTGACCTAGGGGGGTGTATAATGGCCCACATTAAGATGCAGAGCGCGCGGGAGGATGAGAGGCTGTTCACGTCACGGTGCTAGTCACGGAAGCCCCCTCGGGCTTTGAAGTTATATTTGATGTCATTTCAAGCGCGCTACCTCGGTGGGTTGTCCTCCATCCTCTCTACAATGCCTTCCATCTCAAAGATGTGTAAGCGCTCACTACCCTTTTGCTTTCGTCACCAAGACATTGCGCGCGACGAAAGTGCAACATGTCACGTGCTCGTGTGCGGGACTTACCGCTTGCCGTCCTGCGCAGTGACTGACAACACCCCAACAGCGAACAAGAGGACAAGCAGAGTGCTAATGACCTTGCTGCTCAAGCCTCGATCACTTGGGTCGGATGGCCGAACTCGCTGGTACGATGCGTCGTTTTCCGCCGACTTTAGAACTTGCGTCGTAAAAGTCGCTCAGAGGTTTTTCTACAGTATACCGCCCATATCGAAGCGCCCTTCGAGGTACATGGCGACGTACGGTGATAAAGCATTCGATGAGCAGCCCAATTCTGGGCTGCCTCAGAGTATCTCCGGCAAGGCGTTGGTAGCTCTTAAAGTACATCGATCTGACCGGATCGCATGCAGCTTTCGATATGTGAACTTCCAAAAATGCAGAAGCGAGCGGTACCAGCACAAAAGGGGGATGATGGCGGGAATGAGCAAACGGCTGCGAAATCACTCGATGAGCAGCGTTACATCACGCCGGCCCATCGAGGCGAGTCTCAATTAGGAACAGCGTCCAAACTTCTTCGACGTAACTCAAGCACCTCTCTCCCCTTATTCCACCTCCAATGTCATCTGTGTTAGCGATAGGCCTCATCACGAACGAAGCCCGCTCAGAATTCTATGTACCTTCTGGGTCGTCTACGGTCTACAATAGCTTCGGTACAACAGGCCCGATTGCCGATGTGATTCCGTGACTGCTCGCGCTGCTCATTTCGGCTTCCTTGCAGCTGTTTCCCATTTCCATCTGTACAGAAGCGCCTCCGCACACTGTATGCAAGTAATTCTTATTCTGTAGCATCCTATCTACATCCCAGAATTTTTATGAAACGGCCAGGCATCAGGGAAACTTGTAGGAATATTTCTGAATTGTGCTTGAGCTGCTCAAGCGCTGCTCAACTGCCTTCGCAAGCCCGCTGGCTTCGACGTCGGTCACCTCCCGGCTTGTAAGTATTACACGTTGTGCATACTGCACTCCTCTTGTGACTGCCAATTTCTCCGACGCGACACAAAGACTCGAAAGGTCTTCCCGAGGCCGACTGCTCATCGAGTGATGGCTGCTCATCGAGTGCTCGAACACTGTATGACTCGTTAAGAAAACGAGAAGAAAAGATGACATCTTCTCTGGCATGAACGCGACGCTGCCAGCGACGATGGTGGGCAGAGGCAAGGGGTGGCGGCTCGGCCCGGGCGCTGATGCACGTGCGTAAACCTATTCTGTGGCACAGCTCGTTCCTCGTTATGCCATAGATTGTCAATCTGCCTCGATGGCGAGGCGAGAGACATGTCACTCGCCACCTAATACATTCCTCCCCGGTACACACAAGGCCGTAAGATCGTCGCGCTGGAGCTCAGATAGTGTGGTCTCAAAGATATTCATTAGCCCTTACAAGTTCTGCACTGGCCACTGCATCAAATGGAGCTGCATTTTGTAAGTGCAGAACATGATCAATACACTAGATGATGTGCTCCAATATGAGCTGATGTACAAGATAGATGGCACAAAGTTGTCTAGCTATGGTCAAAGCTCCAAAAGGATGCGTCAACCAGTAAGTACATCACCAAAATTGCAACCCTAGAATGGAGTACAGTACAAATATGGGCTCATGTACAAGATAGATGGCACGAGACTCGTGTACTTAGTCAAAGCCCCAAATGGATGGGTCGACCAGTAGGTATGTCCACCAAAGCTGCAACCTTAGAACAGAGGATCAGTAAAAATCACCACCTCAGAGATAGGCCTGACTCACCTGTGTGAGTGAGAGAACATTGGCTTAGATGCTCTATGTCTTCTGCACCACTCTTTGGAGATGATGAGCCTAGGAGGGTGCACCACGACCAGCCATGGCCAGATACGCTACTGTCCCGTTTGTCCGATATTCTTCCACCTGGTCCGCCACGGCGCGGAAGTATCCCTCTCCGACTACACCGGCCGTCTCGACGAGTGGGGACAGGCGTACCTCCTCCACCTTCTCCTCCAGCCTGACCAACCGTCATCCACCAGCTCCCCAGCATCACCCGGGGAGGCGACACGGGCACCGACGCCGCCATCTGGCGTGCCCCCCCCCCCTGCGAAGTTGCAGACGTGACCCCATAGAGACAGCTGCCACTGTGGGCAGGGGGTGTTCTGCATCGGTTCCATGCGAGCAAAGGACACCATGATGATGGGTTACGCGATGCGGACGCGAAGCCTTGAAGTGTATACAGCGTAGTACAGGCATATGAAATCGCTCGACGATGTCCGGTTCTGACCAGCGGCTGAGCTCTGAGAAAGACGTTAGCACGCCAACCTGTCAGTTGTGCGTGAGTTAGCGCACTTTCGTTCATTGGCCATGAACCTGAGTGTGATGTGCAGAGCCTCAGGGTTCGTAGAGTCTGGCAGCGGCATGCACTCGAGCCTGGATGATGGGCACGGTAGTGGTGACGAAGAGCGCGCGGTGTCCTTGAAGGCAATAAGGATCGAATGAGGTTAGGCATGTCAAAATTGCTCTGCTTATATACAGCTGCGGACATCACTGATGGACCTGCCCCATCCGGTAAAATCGCCGAGGTGGGCACTGCGCGAGCTCGGAAAAATACAGTTGCTTCACAAAACGGTAGAGTGTGGCTATAAACCCCCACTTACGAAGTTTCGTGGGAAATGGGGCAAAATTGCGGGAGGCGTTAGAGGTAACGTATGTTGGGGCATTCAGGGACCTTCGGCATGTTTCATGGCGAGGTACTTGGTGAAAGGGTCGACTAACTGGGTGTGTAGACGGGGGTTTTCGATGGCGCTCTATCATTCTGTGATGTTTCCGAGATTTTCTGAGCTCGCACAACGCCCACCACGGCGATATCTCCCAACGGGGCAGGTCCATCAGTGATGTCCGCAGCTGTAGCTTGAGGACTCGCAATAGATGGTGTCTGATAAGAGTGACGTCTTGTGCGCATGGCAGGCCGAGCGATTGGACCCTATATCAGGCGCTGTTCATGTGAGCACGACCTGATGGTCTGAGTGCGGGGTAGAGCGGGCTGGGGTGGCCCGAGCGCCAGGACAGAATCACAGCGGCGCTGCGAACGCGGGAACAAGCATTGTTTGTCCTTCTTCCCAGGTAGTGTATTGAGCGAATTTACTCTATTTATACATTCCTTGAGAGTTTCGTGCACTCGGGGACTCGCAAAGCTATGAAGAACGGAGACGACCAGCAACGGATGTGCAAGTTTCCTGATATTGCTCTACATGTATGAGCTATACAACTTAGTCTATCTCCAGAGGGTCGCGTGGAAATAACCGCTTGCGCTCACTACGCTCTGTCGCAGTAGGATTGATGGGGTTTCCATTTGACACTGCCGCGCTTCCTTGCATCTTTCTGTCCCAGTCCAGCACTCGTCGATCTACCATAACCTGAGTCCACGCACATGTCAGTCAGGGTGAGTGACTGTCGAATATGCTAGCCTTGCTGACCTTGCTCCGTTTGAATCCAACGACTTGAAGACCATCGACGCTAGCCGCACGAGAGAGAGCGACGTAAACTTGCCCTAATTTGCACAGTGAGCCACGACTGCTCGATCATTGTAGGCGTCTGCCTGTGGTTTTTACGCGCACCTTTCTCGAAGACGCTCTGAAGATTCACCTGAACACGCTGAAGCGTCTGACCTTGACTCTTGTGGATGGAGATGGCCCATGCAAGAATAAGAGGAAGCTACAGGCTGTCGGTGCCGGTGCAATAGAGTCAAACAGTGGAAGGAGACACAGACTGACCTGAACACGAATTGCGAGCACATTGCCATGCCCTGACTCCGCCCGAAACTCTTCCGGGCCAACTAGCACCATCCTGTCGCCCGCTGTCGTCATAAATTTTACAACCGGATACTTGTCCGCTGAGTTGAAGTGTTTCCCAATGCGCGTCAGGTCATCCGTGGAGAAACCGATATCGGTTTCCATGCGGACGACGACGCCAGTGGCTCCGTTGACCAGGGACTCGTCATAGTTCTTGATAAGCATGACCTGAGCGCCGACCTTGATCCTAAGAGTTGGCTCGACGGGGAGCTGCTTCAGGCTGCGCTCCGCCGCCAGTGCGTCGTCGGTGTTCGATGTCAAGCGGTCGTGGGTCTCGTAGAGGAACATATCCCCATCAAGTCTGTCCAGACATCTGTCGTTCCTTTGTGCAGCTTCATCGCGCCGGGAGTATAGGTAAATTGGCAATACGGTGGCCGAGGGCAGTGCGCGCTCGAGCCCTTTGATCATTTGAAGGGTCTTGTCCGAAACCTCACCCCGCCGAATGTCGTTGAGCGCGGTGACAAAGTCTGGGAAGCGCGTGAGTGTGCTGGGGAAGTCCTACTCTAGGGGCCCACCAAAATCCCTTTGTCTATACACCTTTGTCAAGCGCATCTCTCTCTGGAAAACGTTCCTCCATTGATCAGACTCGAATGCGAACCTGGCAGGTATCACCTTGCCGGTTCGAGGGTTTTTTTTGCTAACAGGTGGAAGCTAAGAGCAAGCCGAAGGGGGCACGGAATGTCGGTGAGGGGAGGCCGTGAGCTGGAATAGCTTTCCCAATGTCAACGGTAAAGCGGCTTCGTACCTGAAAAAAATCCCCCGTGACTATGAGTTGAATGCCTCCGAAGGGTTTGTTTGACCCAGGACGCATCGCTCGAGCGACGTCGCACAGGACATCGAAATAATCCGCATCCAGCATGGATACTGAAAACGTGGCTGTCAAACGTATTCCTTTGTGTATATAGGCATTTGCGACACTGACTTTCGTCGATGATGATAGCCTTTACCTGTCCCCAGCGTAGCTTGGCGGATCCCCCCCTGACTCGGTCCATAATGGATGAGAACTCCATATCTGAAGAGGCTACGCCAGACCAGAAGTGGATAGTGCTTCCTGAAGGCCTAGTCAGCACTCGGAAGCGGGATTGCGGGGCTTGCACGTCTCACCGCCCACGTTAGCAGCAGCGACACCGGTGCTCGCTGTTACAGCCAGCGCAGCCGGCTCCTCTCGACCTCGACTACGTATGCGCTGGATGATAGCCCTCGTCACCAATGACTTACCCGTTCCTAGGGTGAGCGATCCCCAAAGTGAGCCGGAGCATGGTGAAGGCAAGAATGACCAACTGACCTGCTGCTCCAGTGTAGAACACGTTCAAGCCATCGTCAACGACAGCCTGCACAACATCGTTCTGCTCCCGATCGAGCTGGACTCTTGTCCTCTCGGTGTGATCGCGATGAGGCGCTAGCAAGACCTCAGGTGCGAAGAATTTATGCAAGGTCGTCTGTGTCATATCATGGAAGGTTGGGCAAGGGCGTGGGAGGATATGCTATTTATGTGGGCGGCTGCCGCCGTTGCCGTCATGTTGGGATCAGCCTGGAGTGCTAGGCTTCTATTATCAATGCCCGTCATTAGAGTGTCTCGATGAATATCGGAGAATTCATTAACGAAGGCACACGTGGAACTTCATCTGAGATTCTGCTTCAAGTGAACGACCAGGACGACGAAATGTAAAGACACAGATGGATCTGAAGCCTCCAGGGGTATTCTGCGTCAACGAGCATTCCGGGAAACTGCCTATCTCGCTTATTTTGTGAGTGCACGCCAGAGCACCCGCCTTCTGGCTGCTACATCCCGCACGTATGCCCCGGTGGCAACCAGAGCGACAAGTCACCCGCCACCTAATACGTTCCTCCCCAGTACGCACGAGGCCGTAAGATCGTCGCGCCAGAGCCTAGATCGTGCGGTCTACAAAGATATTCATTGGCCCTTACAAGTTCTGCATTGGCCAATGCATCAAGTGGAGCTGCATTTTGTACTTAAGTGAAAGACATGATCAATACACTCTAATTACAGCTTTTTGCCTACATGATGGTCGATTCACGCACCTGACAGCATCCACGATGTACAGTGGCGGCCGAATCAATTGCGCGCTGCCTTTTTCGGAAAGATCGCCGATGCGCGTATTGGACGAGCTCGGCGGGCCTCAGAAACTTCATAGAACGGTAGAGCGCCATGGAAAACCCCCATCTGCATACCAACTCTGCGAGGGTGTGCTCTTGATGCTCACAAAACGTGTCAGGATGTGTCATATGGCACTACTAGAGAAAGCCCTGGGTCCGCCGGCTGCATTTGCTTGCACATCGTGCGCGACTCTGATTCCTACTGCCATTGACAGTGCTTTTTTTTTGGTTGTGTGGTGCCTTACAGGAATTCTGGACGAAGGTGTCTGCACGTTTACCGACGTTATTTTGCAAACGCAAGGGGTCCCTCTTGATAGGGTCAACAAGACACGGGAAAGACCTTGCAATCAAGATGATAGTAGTGAGGTAGAGCATAGCTGAGAGGCCCAGACAAAAGCACTCAATTGAGGCGAGCATGTATCCTATGGGATATGGGGTTGCTCCTGATCCTCACAAATCATACCATGATCCATCGTATGGCACGCAGTGCTCCAACGTGTTTTACTCTCCCAATAAAGTGGACGTTTAAATGGAGGTTATCGATGGCGCTCTGCCGTTCCGCGAAATCTCAATACTGAACGGGGCTGATGAGCACCTGCCTCAGCAATATTTCCAAATAAGGCAGCACGGAGTTGATCTTCCCGCTACTGTACTGTGAGCGCAGCTTCAAAGTGGCGACTAGATTTGTGCGCTGCCTTTCTCAGAGAAATCGCCGAAGCGACATTGGCGTGCTACAGGAATTCCAGATCCTTCACGGAACAGCATGGAGCTTCACGATCCAAGTTTCCAGGCAAGCCGAGCTCATGATCTAAAAGATATGTGTGGTGCGGCAGAGTACGTTAGAGTGTGTCATTTGACACATTTCGTCACGTTCCACGAGGATCAAGAGGGATCGTGAGCAGATTTAATATGCAGACCTCCACCTCCAATGGCGCTCTCACTATACATACCTCAGTCTCAAAAATCCCTATCGCAAGGTGTGCAAATCACATGAGATAATAATTAACTAAGCGACGAATACAGAAGAGTGCATTCGCCCATTAAAGATTCAAGATCCAAAAACGGTACATGCGAAGCCAATTGAGCACCGAACATCTTCTTACTACGAGTTTGTTTTGGTAAGTTACGAAAGTCGTTGGTGGGCTCTGCACTCACAAGCGCGGGCAGCCCTTCAGTCACCTTGTGTTCACCTCGTTTCACGACGGTGGGCGGTGCTGGACGGTCGTCGGAGCCCGTTTGCCAAGTCTCGCCTCGACAAGTGCAAGAACAACCGGTCCAAGAAGGGTTGCGCTGGTCAGCTCGCCGTGCGCCAGTGCGGAAAGACCCTGGATTTCGTCAGTCTTACTTCGAGAACGCTTTGAAGATCCAGAAATGAATCGGCATGTTCATAACGGAATTACTAACGTGCGAATACACTCTATTATCTTCACTGTCACATTTTCCGGTCATACGTGGCAGTAGGGCTAGAGGGCGAGGGACGGAGCCAGTAGAGTAACGCTTAGACCAGCCGGGCCGGCTGGCCCGGCTGTACGCATGTGTGTAGCGCGCCCAGCGGCGGCCCTTCCGGGGCCTTCACCATCCCGCCTCTCGGGCCGCCCGAGGCTACTCCAACGTCGCGCAGTCGATCTAGCTGCCACTGTGACTCTTCTTCCTTAGAAGGCCGAAATCGCTTGATCTGGCCTCTACTACTCCCCAAGATAAGGTCCTGTCAAGATCCTGCGTATACAGCCGTTTGCAGAATAGAATGCAGTCCCGTGCTGCGAGATTTCGAGCAAGCGACCGCTGTAGGCCAATCAGACGCGCCCCTCAAGGGCCATCAACGCTCTGGGCGTTCTCGCATGAGTCCCTGGCGACGCCCTGAGACCCACGTGCCCGAAATCTCGCTGCACAAGACTGCAAACGGCTGTATACTAATACTGTGGACCCAAGCAGGACGCATCACATGACTATCGAGCAAGGTTGGTTGTATCACTTGCAGGGATCAGTGATCAATATTGCAAGCTTAAACAGCTCGACCAATGATGAACGATGATGCATACGACGAGGAGCGTTGAAGCCATGAGAGGGGAGTAGCGGAATGGCGGACGAGTCCTCTGCTTAGACCTGTATGGGACCCGATCACTCGCCAACAGCGCGAGCGTGACGTTCAATCGGGCACGAGTAAGCGTGAAAGCGCACCAGAGTCAATCCTCCAGGACAGCATACACTACTGAGGCTTGCGCGATGGTCAGGTTCCAGCCGCACCAATGGTCTAGGGCACTATTTAACCCAGGGACCGTCCAGTGACCCCGCGTGCGCACGGGCAAGAGCGGTGACGTCTAGGTTGTGTGCCAATGCATACAACCTAGACCGCCACAGCGCAAGCCTTGAGCCTTGGGGAAAGCGGAGTAGTTGGCGTTGACAATGAGCATCAAGCATCAGCTGATCAAGCTGATTAGATATACATACCCTATGTATGTATGTATGTATGTATGTATGTATATTTGTGTGTGTGTATATATGTGTGTGGTCGTACGGTGTTCTCATGCATCTGACTACTCCTAAGTAAGTTTCAATTGACCTGTGAATGCAACACCTATACGATGAGCTTGGCAGCGGTACCAGTGACCCTGCGATAGGTGGTCTGCTGGCAGATGACAGGTGAGCCACCAGCTCGGCGGCTTCGGCAGGCTGGAGCGGAATGAGTGTATCGCCGTCTCCTGGTCCGAGGTACGCCCGTAAACACCCAACCCGCAACGAGTCCGCTGAAGGCCGGCACCGGCCTGGTCAGATGATATGACGTGAGGATTGTCCAAAGCTCGCCGGACGAGGCATAGGCCACTTCTCGTTTCGTCTCCTTAGCTCAGTACCATGAATGACAGCGTGTATGCCATGAACGGTACCAGAAACACTCCAGGTTGACACTTCTGTACGGCCAATTGCTCCCATGGCTGCTCTCATTCAAGCGCTCCCAGGCGCCACCGTTGATCTCTCTTTGAGCGCCAGCGGACCGTGCCGACTGCCAAATAGCCGAATAGCTTTTATCTAGGACACTTGCGCGCTACAGCTGCGGACATCACTGATGGACCTGCCCCATTTGGGGATATCGCCGTGGCGGGCGTTGTGCGAATCCAGACGATCTTGGAAGCCTCACAGAACGGTAGAGCGCCATTGAAAACCCCCGTCTACATACCCACGTTGTCGACCCTCTCACTCAGTACCTCGCCATGAAGCGTGTCGAAGGTCCCTGAATGCCCCAACGTCGTTTACAGCTGCGGACATCACTGATGGACCTGCCCCATTTGGGCATATCGCCGTGGTGGGCGTTGCGCGAGCTCAGAAGATCTCGGGAACATCGCAGAACGGTAGAGCGCCATTGAGAACCCCCGTCTGCATACCCAGTTTGTCGGTCTTCCCATTTCCTCATCATGGAACATGCCATAGTTTCCTAGATGCCCTAATCTACGTTACCTCCAACGCCTCCCGCAATTCTGACCCGTTTCCCACGAAACTTCGCAGATGGGGGTTTCTCGCAACGCTCTACCGTTCTGTGAAGAGACTGTATCTTTTGAAGCTCGCGCAGTGCCCGCCTCGACGATTTTACCGAATGGGGCAGGGCCATCAGTGATGTCCGCAGCTGTCAATTGCGCGCTGCCTTTTTCGGAAAGATCGCCGAAGCGGGCGTTGGACGTGGTCGAAAAAATCTGGCTTCCTCACAGAACGGTAGATCGAGGCGGAAATCCCCGGAATACGGAGTTTCAGGCGGAACGAGCATACATACTGTGAGATATGCGGGGTAAAGTACGTGAGGGCATGTAGTGCCATATGACACATCCTGACACGTTCTGTGAGCATCAAAAGCACACCCTCGCAAAGTTGGTATGCAGATGGGGGTTTTCCATGGCGCTCTACCGTTCTATGAAGTTCTTGAGGCCCGCCGAGCTCGTCCAATACGCGCCTCGGCGATCTTTCCGAAAAAGGCAGCGCGCAATTGATTTGGCCGCCACTGT
>JAMQCK010001161.1:0-11339 GCA_024196135.1 Pleurotus ostreatus/Saccharomyces cerevisiae fusant | reverse complement strand
GTCGCGAGAACAAGCGTCAGCTCGAACCAGTAGTCGAAACTTTGCTCGTAATAGACCTTCGGAGCGTCAGCACCCTGCAAGTTGGCCGTAAAGGGGGCTCCGATAAAGAACGTACCTGGGACACGACGATCACGTTCAAGGCGTACGGCGAGGATATAGACACATTGGACATGATGAAGACCAATGCGTGCTCCTTGATACTCCAAGGACCGGGATTGAGGGAGAAGGATAGGCTGCGAGGTTGTGACCATCGAGAGAGCGTATAGTGGAGCTTCTTGCGGAGCCAGGAGCCTTCGGACTGAGGCTCATCGACGGCGGTGGAGACGGATTTAGTATGTGAATGAGAGTGGACTGATGCAGTGGGCGGCGGTGTGTGCGATAAGGAAGGGACGATGAACCGTGGTAGATGGGGTAGCGGGATGCGGTAAGTTGTGATTGGCAAGCAAAAGGCGAAGAAGCGGCCGATGGGATAGGCAATTAGAAGCAGGACTAGGGAGATGATGCTCGGCGCAGGTTGTCGGAAATTGAAGAATGTGTTCAGCCCGCCAGATACGAGGGACAACAGGAGACCGATGAACCATGTCCGCAGCGTGAGCGCGGGCATGTCAGGGTCGTCGATGTTGGAGACCGATGCTCGTACTTCTGGATACGGCGAGTCCTCCTCCTCGATCGCGTCGAAGTCAAACTCCATCCTGTCATGGTGTCAGTTTCTGGCGCGGGGGCGGTCGCGAAGCGGGGCAACGCACTTGATGCTGCCCTCTGGGCCAAGGTCATCGTCGTCATCCACGAAACCGCTGACGGGGGTGCTGAAGCCGCTGGCATCGCTGATTTCGCTGGCATAGCGCTGCTTGCTGGTGCCTCCGGCGGCTTCGAGATCGCGGTCCAGGTGGCTCGCCTTTTCCGATGCGGTGGGCGGGAGCGAGACGTGCACCTCACGCGAGGAAACGGTGCCAGTTGCGGTCTGGGGGACGGACTGGGGT
The DNA here is from genome assembly GCA_024196135.1 of Pleurotus ostreatus/Saccharomyces cerevisiae fusant. Classification (NCBI taxonomy): domain Eukaryota; kingdom Fungi; species Pleurotus ostreatus/Saccharomyces cerevisiae fusant. The sequence continues at coordinate 10,359 of JAMQCK010001161.1, read as the reverse complement.
ATCCTGCGCATGTGGAAGTCGTTGTCGCCCCCGGGGGTGTCGTGGGAGGCAGTTGACGGGGGTGACTGGGGCGGTGGGAGAGATGGCTTGAGCGGCGGCTCCTCATCGGCGGGGGAGGGAAAGCCGTGTGAGGAGGAGCCGACGAGGAGGGAGTCGGCGGGGAAGCGGGCGTAGGGGTCGAACGCGGGTTCAGGATAAGCGAGGGGGGCTGGTTGTTGGTGTTGCTGCTGCTGCTGGCGCTCCGCGTCTGCGTCGGCTGTGGATGGGGGGAGAAAAGCAAAGACATCTTCGTCCTCGGACTCGTCGTCCTCGTCGTCGTACTCGCCGTCGCCGTCGGTGTATATGGAGTCTGCACCGACGGTGTACTGCTGGTCGCGGACGAAGGGGTTGTAGGCGGATGCTGAGGTCATGGGCCGCCCAGCGGTCGCTGGACGCCCGCTGGCCGTCGTTGGGCGGTCCGCCATCGTCGAGAACGATGCTGGCGACGTCGTGGACAAAATCAGCGACGGGGAGGAGGACAACTCGCACTCAGGCACCACCGGCCGGCCTCGGCTGATGAGACGGCGAACGCCCCTTTTTGGTACCTTTTGAAGGTACCGGTCCTGAATTTCTGAATCCTCCTCGCCTCCTCGCCAAGTCCGCGCGAGATACGCCGCCTGCTCGTCTTTATGAACACTTTGTCTCCGTTGAGGAGGAGATGGTCGTCGTGAGGCAATGGTTTTTCCTGAATTCCAAATGCCCGCCCCGTCACGTGCAGCGTCGCCACATCAACTTCAACCGTCCGAACCGCCACTCCGGCCGGGATGGCGCAAGACGACTGTCTCCCTTCTCTGTCCAGCGTCGTCCATGGTCCTTCCAGGGCGCCCTTCTTCATCAGACCATAATTTCCAGCTCTTCATCCGCGGATCCCACGTACAATATCTCGCAAAGTTCAGCATCCCGCGCTCTATCATCCCCAGGAACAGGCAGCAGTGCCTCGCGTGGCCACCGTGCGGGGTCTGCTCCCTTCATCCGTCTCCTGGAACAAGAGGCCGGACCTCGTGTCAGCCGCCTCGCAATTTTTGTCCCAGCGAGAGCGCGAGCAGTAGACCTTCCTCAGCGCTACCTCCAGCGCCTGTTCCCCTCCCGCACCCCCTTCACAGCCGCCCAATCAACCCCACTGAATGCCCCCATCATACGAGAGAGCGGGAGATTCGCGATCCCATGCCAGCCCTCCAGTAAGCTGTGTCGCGCATCGTGTTTCCGCCCGCCCGTCGCGCACCCCGGAGATGGACGCCCTTGTTCTCTATGCTGAGCGCGCGCGGCCCTGCTGATTCCATCCACGCTCCGGGCTGACGTAGACCGCGCCTGCTGGGTGCGGCCTCTGCTATATTCGCGACCTTTCCCCCGGCCGGGGACGCAATCACCTCCATCCATTGAATCGATGTATCAAGGCCCTCGCCAGGGACGGTGACGACCTTACTAGTGAATAGACGAATGGTAAACGGGGGTAATAAGCCTCGCCCTCGCCTTCGACCCCGCTCGTCTACGAGGTTCGACCGTGCTTTGTGCTATTCAGTGTCCTTACTCGAGGTAGACATGCAGCGCTGCGTCATGGGAAGAGCTAGGAGAAGAGGGTCTATCGATGGGCGCACCAGGAACGTCCAGAGGCACGCGAGTTCGGGATGGTTTGCGGGATGGGGACCTCGAGGACGATTGGGTGCGTCTGCGAGACCTTGGCAGTCTTCAGGGCAAAGAAATTCTTAACATGTTCATTTGTAGTGTCTTGCAGGTTGATCTCCTCGGACTGCGCGTCCTAGCATCTCGAATCTGCCAGGCTTATTTCTCGATCTCTCGAGCCATTTTGGACGATGAGATGACCTCTGAAGGGCGTCAACTGTTCGATCTTGCATCTGATCATCGTCCTGTCCATCTTCACTGACCTTGTCTCCTCCGCCGCCTCCTATGACTTGCCGAAGTCTACAAACGCTCTTGCATGTCGCCTGTATCTCATCGTTTGACCCTTGCACGTAGCCCTGTGGCGCCGCCCTCGTACCCGTCCCATCGGACGTGCTAACCATCGCCGTCCTTGTCTTGACGATCCGTGCCCGAAGACATGCTTTACCGAAGACGAGGCGAAGACGAATCAAGGGTCAGACACAGAGCATGGGATCCTATCCTCCGTTGACGCTTGTTGTTGGCCATAAAATGCGAGTCCGTAGTAAGCTTGCAATGTCAGTACGGCATGCGCAACAACAACTAATTGCACCTCTAGAATACAGACACTGTGAAGTAGGTAGCAGATACGGGGTAATATAACTTTGCAACTCTTGATTCACGTACAAGACGAGGTTGCGACGTGCGCAAGACGAGATTGCGCCGCGCGCAAGACGAGATTGCGACACGTGCAAGACGAGGTCGGGATCGGTACATTGTGGAGAGCCCGACGCGATGGAGATGCGAGTAGACAACGGAAAGCCCACGAAGAGAGGCGTACGCAAGCGGGAGGCAGACATGCGAAGGGGAATCTATTGCCCTCGTCCACGGCCTCTTGGGCCGCCGCGCATGATCTGACCGCGACCGCGGCCTCCTGAAAATGAATGAGAAAGTGTTCATGTCCGTGTAGATGGAATGCTTACCTCCGCGCGCCTGAGGCCCGCCGCGTCCTTGAAAAGAGGTGCTTCAGCATGGAAATTGCCATGGAATAGGTGCAGAACGCACCTCTCTGGCCTGGATGCGCACCGCGCGCTGCGCGACCGGCCTCCCTAGCGCGGATCTGCTCATCCTTCACTTGATCGAGCAGCTCATCTGGTATGCGGAGGTACTTGATCTGCGCTCGTGTGAAGCAGGGTGACGTATCGAGGGAGAGAAGAACAATAGCAGAAAGACACAGAAAAAAGCACGTCAGCCCAACGATGCACGCCTGATCCCAAGCGCCCACCACGCACCGTGCTCCCGCGAATATAACACTCCTTCAGCTTCCAAAAGACGTCCCCGTCCGCATTCGTCTGGTACACCTCGCGCAGCGTGATGTTCATGAAGTTATCGCAGTTTACCAAGTGCCCGTTGAACGTCTCGCCGTTCTTCAGCTCGACAAGCTGGGTGGGGAGGGCGCGTGAGTTGGTGAGCGGGCGCGGGGAGGGGTGAGGGAGCGCACCATGGGCTTGTTTTGCGCCGCCGTGAGGAGGGAGAGCGGGAGCTGGGGGCATTGTTAGAGGGGACGCGCGCGCGACGCGGCACGCGTACTTACCATGGCGTCGAAAGTATACCCGCGTGTGATTGATCGATGTTTGGCAAGCGCGTCATGCGCGGCGGGCGGGATTTGTGGCGCTAGGCGTGCTGGCAACGTTCGACTTCGAGTTGAACTTCCATCCCGACATCTGAGGCTGCGCTGCTCTGTATCAATCTATGCTGGGTTCTTAACATTTTGGGTTCTTGATATTCAATCACAGCCAGAGTTCGTGGCTTTTGGGCGGATCTCACTATTGAACGGTCTTCACGAGCAACTACGCGTCGATCTTCGCAGCCGCAGCTGCAGATGTACGCTTCGCGTGCCCTTGCTAGTTACAGGTGAGCCTCTAAGTCGTCTTTCCGACGCATGCAATCTCCACAGATCAGAACCTTGGAATCAGACGGAATTCCTGCCGACCAGCTCGGGCAAGCACCAACCGCGCAGGCAATATCATTGTCGCCTCAGCCCTCGGTCATGCTGAGAACGACTTGCAATGTACTGTATCGCATTACGGGCGAGGAAGCCGAAGATATCGACTGAGCTCACCTTCTGGTACTAGTACTGATCGCAGCCCAGCGAAGCCGTTGAACTTCATGTCATAGTCGTATCTTGGTCATGAAATCAGAGCGTCGCGCCAACGGTGACCTCGCGTATCAATGGCAGGTATTGAACGAAGACGGTGAGCTCAGTTATTTGCGAGGGCTTTACGTAGGCTCAACTGGTACAGTGCGTTTGGATTCGGAGAACCAGCCTTGGGGCATCGTCTGCCCTGATGATTCGTCTTCATATATGCTCGGCAGTATCTACTGAGAACGCTCGGTACCGGCAGACATTCAACGAACCCGAAGCGTCTCCCAATGATCACGGCGTTCTCGACCTCATGCTAGTGTAATGTCGACCTCTACCGCTCGCTGATGCACTGCTCTAACTACTCCAGCAGTCCGCGTGGTCATACAGGGGAACCTCAAAGCGCCAGCAAGCTGTCCAAACTCAAAATATACGTTCGGCCGTGGGATCGGCATTACGGAGGGTAGTCCTGAAGCCTGTGATCGCCCCTACCCTCAGCCTATATAAGAGCAGGCTAAGGCTCAGCTTCGACGCGATACTGCAAGCGAGCGAGCCCTGATGATGACAATCAAGAGAAGCGAGTTATATCGACCTTTGGGCGACAACAATGTGCATGCGCTGCAAGTGATCATGACACAGACGGCCGTCGACTTCGCCCTCTATGGTGCGAGCATGCCAGTTCCTTGACCGTCCTTCTTTCTCACCAGTGACACGCAGGTCTGCAGACGACTCTCTGTATCGCAGCAATCATTATCCTCGTGTGAGCACGAATAGCGTTTATCCTGTATCGCTCTGACCACCTCCCAGAAATCGGCCGGGACGAGCGCGTTTTACACTCGCGGCCGTCTTGGGACTTCTATTGTCCTCTACCACCATCACCGTGGCCAACGCGATGTACTACCTGGTGCAATTCCCCGCGGCATTTGGCACAAGAAAACGCTCCGTTGGAGTGTTGCTGTATCGGCTAGACGTCCTGAACACCGTGGCCCATGATTTCAATGTGCGTATCAATACATATGCGAATGGTCTATTCGGAAGTAGCTCACCGCACTGTAGTACGTTCTCAGTGACGCCGTGCTCGTCTGGCGAGCGTGGTGCTTGTGGCCCAACAAGCGCTTGATCAGAAGCTTATTGTCGCTATGCGTATGCGGAAGCGTAGGTAAGCATACCGTCGACGCATCCATCTCGTCGCTGAAGACTTGACAGCGGGGTGCATCATTGAATGTGCATGGCTTTACTGGCCAGCCCTTCGTGCGACGGCCACAATAGAGAGCACCACGCAGGTCTTGACCAGATTGATCCCCCTCCTCTCTACCAACATTGTTGCAACAGTGCTGATTGGCACGAAGGCCATGTCGGTGTGCTCATAAATTGTTGATCGCGAGATCGCTCACACCTGACAGGCAATACCGCCGCGAAATCAAGGGCTCACTCGGTCTCTTGACGCAGAAAACCCAAGCGGAGACGGTACTCATGCTGCTCCTCGAAACAGGCGTCGCATACATCCTCTTCTGGGTCAGTCTCCACTGTCATCTCAATCTCAAAGCTGATCATAAACAGGTCATTGACTGCGTCGTGTGCACCGTCAAATTCGAAGACCCATTCTCTAGCGTCCACGTCTTCACCGCCATATCTCATCACATCGCCGTATGTCTGTGAGCACGCCGCTAGCAATTTCGTCTCATATACTTTTTCCAGGGAATCTACCCGACATGCGTCTTGTTCGCGGCCATACGAGGCACAACGGCCTCCCTTATCAGTGGCCAGATGTCGCAGTCTATGCGATTCGCGCGTCCACCTAGGGTGCCCGAGAGAGCGCTGGAGGTAGACGCGACGATCGACTCCCGGCCCGGGGAATCTGCCTGCGTCCTCGATATTGGGACACGGGATTCGCCTCCGGATATCCTTCCTGTACCATCCCGCGCCCGTTATGGCGAAACACTTGCGGAATCGAGCGGTGAGGGCATCGTCGAGGTAGAAAGGGAGTTGCCCGCCTTGTGAGCGCTTCGAACGACGTCAAGGTGGAGAAACAATCGAACGGGGAGATTGGCTACGGTTCGCCGGTTGCATGAATTCTGTGTATTCTCATCTACGTCCCACATGTGTACGCGGCGCGCCGATGGCTTGTGTATCATTGACCTGTCCCTGTGGCCGGCGCACGGCGTCAAACAACCAAATGGGGAATGTCGCAAACTCGTGTTCCTGACCAGGCTAGCGAATGGCCTGCGGTCGACCGCTTGTTCGTCTCGAACCCTCCATTCCTTAAGACGGAAGCAGGAGATAATGCAGGGAGAAATAAAAAAACCTTCAGAAGGAGCATAAGAGGGAGAAATTTGACCACTACCACCGAAATGACTGGCTTCGAGGCATCGAGATGCGCAGGCAAGGGGATCAGCCGACGGCAAAGCCTGTGTGAGAGGATACGGTCAAAAACAAATTCATTGACTCACGAGCTACGGTGGGGAGTACCCAGTTGAGAGTGGAAGAGCTCAATTTGTGGTAGCGTACTACATAGCTCTCCCGCTTTTGTTCGTGAGAGGGAGAAGAACGTTGGCAATGGCGCCACAAATTGCGGAGGCTGTCGGACGGTCCGAGGTGTCACACAAATGTCACAGGCAGAAACTTATCTCGTCCCACCATGATGAGCGACCGCTCTGCCATGCAATACTACAGCCTGGTAACTCGCTTACTGTAGGAAATAGCAAGGGTGCCAATTACGTCTCGTCCATCGTCTTTCACCCCGGCCTGTGCTCTCATCACGATGGTTTCGGCGGGTCGATGTTCGGCAGTGCTCGAAACCCCCCGTTTACTCTCTCCGCTGTATAGTGAGTAAGTGCATTCAAGAATGACCGATTCACACGCCTTTTACTCTGATTTCTGATAATCTTGAGGTGGAGCATGGCAGCAACCTACCTCAGGACCGGCGCGTTCTGTTCTATCAGGCGGAAGCAGGGGAATTCGACTGAGCTCTTACTCGAGCGTCTGTCAATCCGATGCCATCCAATCAACGGTACAGCATGTTCACCTTCATCTCGCCGATCCCGTCTCGGCCACGCGACTTGACCCTCCTGCCAGGGAACAGCCACGCATGTATCTCGCAAGAGCGAGCTGAATGAAGGTGGTGAGCTGATATCTTTGAGTGAGGCCAGAGATGATCTCAACTCGTGTAGCGCACAGGGGCTCGGGTAATAAGCGTCAGGAACTTTATTGCTCGTCCGGGTCGGTATCAACTGACAATCACGCTAGATCTTTTGAACTATCCGCTCACTCTTCTCCCGCACCCGTACACAAGTTGGTCGTGCACTCATCGTGCGGAACGGAGCGTCTCCTGAGCTCAACAATGTCAAGCTATAGTGAGGCGATGTACGAGCCCGCTCTCCATATGCAGTCGCGAGCTCGGTGACTTGCAGTCTGTTGGAGTTGTTTCCAGCAACTCTCATCACGCATCCCCCTGTCCTATAAGAGGGGAACAGAGCCACTTCGTACCCAGCTGCGCTCAATTTACCCTCAAATGTCGACCAACTCGGAGCAGATCTACTGGCCTCTGACCGCAATCGACGTGCACGCGCTGAAGTATATCGCCATGCAGACGGCTGTCGACCTTGTCCTCTACGGTACGTGTCTATTGTTCCTCGGTCCCGACCTCATCTTACGCCGACGTTGCAGGTGTACAAACAGCGCTCTCCGTCGCTGCAGTCACCATCCTGGCGTAAGTGGGAACGGCGACCATGGCGCATGGCTTTGAAATCTAGCAGACGTCGATATGAACGATCGCGCTTCACACTGGCGGCCATACTGGGGCTACTTCTATCCTCCACCATATACGTCGTAACAAACAAGATATACGACGTGATTCAGTTTCCGGTGGCATTCGGTACATCAGAGCGCGCTATTCACCTGCTGCTGCGTCGTCTGGACATCCTGGGAGGTGTGGCCAAGTCCTTCAATGTACGTACGTGCAGACTATTAGCATGGGCGCGGCTTACTCATCCATCCACTACAGCTGGTGCTAAGCGACGCTGTGCTCGTCTGGCGCGCATGGCGCTTATGTGGAGAGCGCCGCCTTGTCAAAGGCATACTGTCGATATGCATGATTGAAAGCATAGGTGAGGATCAAATCAATGCATTCGTGCCTACGCTTTGATCTCGAGAACAGTCGGAGCTACTGTAGAGTCGGTCTGGATCTACTGGCCTGCAGCCCCTCGCGACTCGACCTCGATAGAGAGCAATGGCCAGTTTTTCGTCAGATGGATTCCCCTCCTGACGACCAATTTCGTCGCGACAGCGCTGATTGGCTCAAAAGTTTGGTGAGCGCCTTATACGTTGCTCGACATTACGACCGACCGGTTTATGATAACTAGGTATCACCGCCGGGAAATCAAAGGCTCCCTTGGTTTCTTCGCGCAAGGACCGTCAACGGAGACGGTGCTTACGCTGCTTCTCGAGTCAGGCGTTGCATATATTCTCTACTGGGTAAGTATCTCGTTTATCTCCCTTTCGGACCCATTGAAACACCAGTAGCAGGTCATCGATTGCATCCTGGGGCTCGTCGTTGTCAAGGGCGCATTCTCCGACGTCGCAATATTCACCAATACATTCAATCACATCTCTGTACGTCGACAAGCATATCTCAGGCGGTCGCGGCTCGACTCACTCTGTCCAGGGAATATACCCAACATGCGTCTTGTTTGCCGTCGCGCGGGGAACGACCGAGTCGTTGCTCAGTGAGCAGATATCGCAAGCGATGCGCTTTGGGAGTCCGCCTGGGGCGCACGAAGATTCGCGCGGTGCAGGCATGTCACTCGGCTTCCAGCTCGATGATTCCGTCGGTGCCCTCGACAGCGTGGCCCAGAACTCGCGTACGGCCGAACTCGCCGGCCCGTCCGGCACACACCGCGGCGAGTCCATCACTGCGTCGAGCGAGGGAATCATCGAGGTCGACAGGCAGTCGACTGCCACGTAGGCGGCGTCAAGGAGGTTGAAATGGAGTTGATCGTGAATGGGGGAAGGTTGTGGCTGCGTGCGTGTACTTAACGATGTTTTTTCTCCATGTACGTCCTATGTAGATGCGCAGAACGCTGGTGGTTTGATCACTGCTACATGTTCGCGGGGTTCTTGTCGATGGCGCTCGCCATTATTCGACTGAATGGGGAGTATCGCAACCTCATTGACAGTCAGTGATTTGCATTTGGCCAACTGGACTGCAGGTGTCGGTCGGTGGCGGGCCGGTCGGGAGACGTCACGTCTATGTCACGGCGCCGGCTTGACTTGCCTTTCCCCATCATACTGACCTGTGACGATCATGCTTTGGCCACACCGGCCAAGATAGGGCGTCAGCCACTTCCTTCACGTACATCTTTAACATCTAATATCAGCATTTAGATGCGGGGGTAGGGGATAAAACCATTGTCCTCTTCCCGCGGCTTGTACGTCTTCCGCGCTGTTCGCGTGGACTCTTTCAGCCGCTTCAGCTAGTATACCTACGGCTCATGACCGTGAAACTGATTCTGCCTCCCGCCCATTGATGGACTCCCGCGGATGGATTTACAGCTGCAGATGGGCTGCTCGCTATCAGCCAAATTTTGTCCGCCCTATCATCGCTCGAAGATGGTGGCAATGATTCCTTTCATTTTCCAAAATGAACCTGATGTGTCTCGTATTCTCGGAAGCCGTATATAAGACCCTCCCTCTAGTCAACGTCCTCACTGTCCTTCTGGCCCCATAAAAATCCTCAGATGACGACCAACACGGACACCATACATCGGCCTTTTGGCGCCAACGACGTGCACGCGCTCAAGTTTATTGTGACCATAATTTCTGTCGAATTCGGCCTTTATGGTACGTGTCCGTATTGCTTTGTGCTCTCGCTTCCCCTCACTCACATCGGTACTCTGTAGGTGTGCAGACAACACTTTATATCGCAGCGGCCATTATCCTCGTGTGAGCGTGGCAAGTGGCAACAGAGATGCGCATGGTGCTAACAGTCATCTAGACGGCGGAGCGGACGATCGCGCTTCACATTGGCCGTCATATTGGCCCTTATCTTGTCTTCAACAGTATCCATCGTGGCTCGAACAATCTTTTATCTAGTCCAATTTCCTGTTCCGCCGGACGCACCAGGACGCGCTGTTGAACTGTTGTTGTTCCGCCTCGACATCCTCATCAGTGTGGCACACTTTGTTGGTGGGTTAGGAATGAAATGAAATGATGAAATGGATAAACCACCGTTTTGAGCGCTGCGACGCTCCAGAAAAGCGACCACTTTTCGGAGTACTGTGTTTGTACACCGGTCCAGTCGGTCCGACCCTGATTTCGACGGGCTTTATCAAGCGCTTTACCCGACAGACTCGCTTCCAAAAAAATCAAGCAGATGCGGAACGTTCACTTAAAGTGTCCTACGAAGTATCGCACGCTTCAAGCCTGAGGTCGACGCTTGCGACGTCTCTCAAGTTTTCTGATCCATGCCGAGCGATGTTTGGTCGATGCCGCACTGCTCGGCATTCCGGCATTTCGGCAGAAACTTGTCATGCACATCGCGTACACAGTTTCTTCTTGACGCTATACTGCTTGAACGTGAACCT
>JAMQCK010001160.1:0-11363 GCA_024196135.1 Pleurotus ostreatus/Saccharomyces cerevisiae fusant | reverse complement strand
GACCGCCCTCGAGAAGACCGCGAAGGCTCACCCTCGCGTACGCACCCGCTTCACGTCGTGTACCGGCTGTTGATCGCGAGCCACGCCGGCGCTGCGACGGTGTTGCAGCGCAGGAAGACCGACATGTCGCCCTCTGGTATACGGTTGATGTCGATACGGCGCCAGTACTTCTGCAGGAAATATATGATGTCGCGAGCCTGCGTGTCCTTCTGACCGCTTCAACGCCGTCAGTAAAATTTGCTCCTTGGCAGGCGTAGTACGTACATCATCCACGACTTCAGCCGCGCGCGAATGAGCTCCGAAAAATTCAGGAAGGGCACGCCCCTCATCATCATGATGGCAGAATCGTCGAGTAACAGCGGCCCTGTCTCTCCCGAAGGCAGGATCTCAATCTACGGAAGTATTAGAGGCGAAGAACGGAAGACGAGGAACGTATACGCACGCGAATGGGTGGGGAGACCTTCGTGTATACGACATGCAGTCTAATCCGGTGGTCGTCAGTCAGATGAGCGAGTACTTTCTGAACTGAATGACTGACCTCTTCGACCAGGGCGTAAAATTGGCCGTCATAGACGGCACGCCTTGCAGCGCGTCACGAACGCGTCGGAATGGGCACGTATTCATTCCTGCCGATTCCACGATGCAGCATATTTCCTGTCATCATTTGTCTCAGTCTTCGAGCTGCTTGAAGACAAAAGTCGAGGCCATACCTTGCTATCAGGATTGCCTTGTAGCATGTCGCGGACTATATCACCGTAAAAAGCGTGCCGAATGCCCCGCTTCGAGAGACCTGCCGAAAGGGTGGCCGCAGCGTCAAGGAATATGTCGATAGTAGACATAACGGCGAGACCATGGGCAAGCTGGCTGTCGACTGGGTGGATGGGCGGGCGAGATGGCGGTCAGAAGCGAAGAGCAATCCCGGGAGGGGAAAGATCCTGGCTGGGCCCTAATCGGGACTCGCTTTTACGGCGGCAGGCTGCTGGCGTCTTATATAACCTTAAGGACATGAATCGGATACCCAAAAGAGGGTTAGGGTTCAGTACGTTGGGGTCCAGGCCCGCCCCCCGCAGTGAAGATCGATATGCCGAGGTTGTCTGCGGTTCTGCCGAGCGATGGTGCCAGGGGGTGGACGGGGGGCGCCGATAACGATGATGGCGTTTTTGGTCATAAGTCAGACTGCACGAGAGGGGTCGCAGTGTGAGTAGGAGCGAAGCGATAATGGCTCATGAAAAACGTACGGAAGTGGACACCATAAGGCGGATTGCGCGGCCCATGGACGGGTGGTGGTGCAAGGTGTCCGACATAGGAAGGTCGGGCGAAAGGCACGCAAGGTACGATTGCCACCGCCTTGTATGGAGGCCGTAGATTGAGGGTGCATACCTTGGAGGTCGTAGGACCTGCGAAGAGAACATAGACATCTTGGCGTCAGCGAGAATGAGTCATTCCTTCATTCTGGTAGCGTCGAGAGGCTCATATGATACCGACTCCGCATAGACTGAGACTTACAAATACCCTGCTCTCAGAGGGGGGCCATCGGCGCCAACCGTTCGGTTGATCACAGAGATGTATAAAGCAGACAATAGGCCCTCATATACGACGGCATACGGAGCAGGACCCCCTGCAAGCGATCTATGAGTAGAGAAGACGAAACAGTTCGCACGTACCGCTCGCGAAGTCTTAACGAAGATGTAAGACGCACAGCACGACAAGGGTGTCTACAGATGCCGCAATCTTCCAATTACCTACAATGGGACCAAAGCGCTCAGTCTAGATTGGGTTTGAGGATGGCGAAGAACTTGGGAAGACGGATTTCTCCCGAGAGGGTCCGGTCTTCGAAGTCCAGAGGCCCTGTATGGGTGCTTAGAAACATGGACGCCCAGTGTTGCGCCCTGAGTCGGTCTCCGCTTCTGCTTCTGTTTATTGACCGAGGTGTGAGTGGTTGTGGGAGCCTAGCAAGTCTAGAGTCGAAGTTACAAACCTATACGAAGGTCAACGGCGGCGTTGAGGTGTCTGATGAGAGCGCTTGGTCGAGGCAACCTGGCAGCATCCTCGCTGTGTCTCAGAGATTGGGTGGCTTCTTATTGTGAGGTTTCCCGGGCAGCACTAGGGAAGATTCTGCGCGTATACACGGTGGTTTGTGGGAACAACGGTTGAGCGTGAAGGTGACGCTGTGACAACGCCCCTGTCTTCGGACCGGTCACCGATTTGAGCGCGCACGCTTTTCTGGGAACAATACCTTCCCTTCTTGGTTCGGAATCCCATGCTCAAATTTGTGAATTTCCCATGAAGTCCCAGTGCCATTAAAATCATTGAAAGCGACATAATATGCGTATCTGCGGACGATTGGGCCGACTTTCCTGCGTGTGCAGCAACTGTTTCCAAAGTCGTAGAGACCTGAACGAGGGATCCCTCTTTCTATCTTACCTGCCGTCATATTGCTCAATGACAACAAACAGCGCTCTACATGATTATAGATGCTCACACGTGTAGGTACGTCAAAGGTACGTGCTGGTTACTCTCATCAGTGCGGACGACCCAACTGATAGCGGCGCTTAGGTGGCCTAGTATCCCTTCGGCGCTTGCGCGCGTTATGGAGCGGCTAGAAGACATACACGACGCAGCCGCGAGGCCATGTATAGCGAACGACGAAATTTTCATCAGTTCTCACTGAACTCAACCCTCACCGCAACCAGATGCCGGGACCGACCGCTTTCTGTCCAGAGCTCCTAGCATCTGCGCGATGCTCGAACAATGCCTGCACATACCGTCATGACGCTTATGAATGCAAGCCCTGCGCCCGTTTCTTCGCAAGTCAACAAGAAACTCGTTCTCACCTCAAGTCGAAGGGGCATAAGAAAATACTGACTGGAAAGATACCTTATGGCCTTCTCTTCTGCACGATTTGCGAACGAGCTATCGAAGGCGAACAAGCGACATGGAACACCCACATTAAGGCGTCTAAGCACAAGAAGCTCGCCAAAGGACGCGGTGTCGACCCCAACATCGAACCGGATGACGCACCCGCTCGTCCGGGCATGCAGGCCTGCATACTTTGCAGGAAGCATCTACCAGATGCTCAGTGGCAAGCCCATGTCGCGTCTTACCAACACCGCGTTCGGCAAGAATATGCGAAATACCATTCCTCCCTAGAGCAGGCCGAACGGGACAAGAACGGGGCTCTCATCGATGGCGAGTTCGATTTCGACGTCGTTGAGCCTGAGAGTACGAGGGTCCTCACGCGCTCGGTGAAGAAGATCGTCAACAACGCCATCCGGATGGTGCGCGTTGACGTCGCTTCTCACAAGAAACAGGGCTCGCGTGGCCGGTGCGTATTGCGGGTACTTTCAATGCTGCCAAGGCTCATAATCGTCTCATAGCGGCTTCAAACCTCGTATCATAGGATCTACCTCCACCACTACCAACGTCCCCTTCGATGACTCCCTCAGCATCGAAATCACCTTCAAGGCCGAGCACCTCGGCGTCTTCGAGGACAGGCTCGAGATCGTCTTCGAAGACGTTCAGCTCCATACGGAGTTCGTCATCGTCCGCACCCTCAATGCTAGCGTGGGCGATCGCACGACGTTCGATGCGCTGAAGCCCGTTGCACCCTACACACCACGGAAGCGCGTCGATCGCGCGCCCGAGACGGAGGTCGTCGAAGGGCCTCAGCCCGAGCTGCTTGACGCCATCAAGTACATCGGCAAGCTTCCGGCCGCTGCCATCCCGCCGCGGTTGCACGAAGTCCTGGCGACGGGGAAGGACGATCGCATCATTCAGCAGCTGCGCGCGTCGTTCCTCCCGGCTATCTTCGACAGTGCGGGTTACTCCAAGCACTTCAAGCACCTGTTGTGGGCGGAGGAGTACAAGTCAGAGTACGTATGGATCCCGTCGTATATGGCGAAACAATGGCGCTGATGCCTCTCCAGACGTGACTTGGAGATCTACGACATCGACAACGCGATGTTGAGGCGGGAACGTTTTGAGGAATTCAACAGCGCCAACCGGGGTACAGGGAAGATGGGCAACTACTACTAGTAAGCTTCCACCTCCTAAGCATCGTTGCTTGCTGACCTTGGTCCTCAGTCTCTCGGTGCCGGGCTTAGCGGAGAAGCGCCCCAGCGTCCTCTTAGGTCAGTAAGAGTGCCTCTCTCTCGAGCTCAGCTAAAATCCTGGCAGGCGACCGAATCCTCGTCCGAAGCAACAACGACACCGCCGGGCGATGGTACGAAGGCCGCGTCCACGTCGTCCGTCAAGTCGAGGTCGGCCTCAAGTTCCACGCATCCTTCGGGTGGACCGTGGACCAGCGCTACACGGCGCGCTTCAAGCTCAACCGCATCCCGCTGCGGCGCCAGCATCAGGCTCTGGACACCGTGTTCGACCAACCCCGGGCGTTGTTCCCAGTAGCGGCGCATCTTGCGCCTGGGCCGCATCCGTCGGCGGCTGGGTTGCAGACGGTGAATCCACTCATTGCGACCAATGCCCCGCAGCTGCAGGCGGTGGCGTCTATCGTGAAGATGCCGAAGGGCTCGTTGCCTTTCGTGGTCTTTGGACCGTGAGTTATGCAGGACCTTGGTTTCAATCTGGCCGCTAATCCTTTGTATCCAGTCCCGGCACTGGCAAGACTGTAAGTGGCAATTTTTCTGCATAGCTTGTGACTCAATCGACCTCGCGCCAGGTCACCATCGTCGAGGCCATCCTCCAGGTCCTCAAAGCGGACAAGACCGCGCGCATCATCGCCTGCGCGCCCTCCAATTCGGCGGCGGACCTCATCGCCTCACGCCTCACATCTCTGTCGGAGGAGGAACTCTTCCGCTTTTACGCGCCGTCGCGCCAAACGAGCCAAGTGCCCCACGAGCTGAGAAAGTACACCTGCGTCGACGACCCCGTAAAGTACGCTGGGCCGTTCCGAGTCCATCCCCTGCCTATCATGAAGCGGTTCCGGGTCGTCGTCACGACCTGCGTGTCTGCGTCGATCTTCACCGGCCGTGGTGTGCCGCGCGGGCACTACTCCCACATCTTCATCGACGAAGCCGGCCAGGCTACGGAGCCCGAGGCCATGATCGCGATTAAGACGATGGCGGATAGCAATACGAACGTGATCCTGTCGGGCGACCCTCAGCAGTTGGGGCCCATTCATCCGGTCGCGCGTGGCCTCGCAGCTGGGTCTGGAGATGAGCCTCATTGAAAGGTTGATGCAGCGGGAGGTGTACAACCAGCAGACCGGGTACGGGAAGTCGTGAGTATTGCACCTTGTCTGGAAACTCGACAAGTTCTGATTATTGTTCAGCGTCGTGAAGTTGATCAAAAACTATCGCTCGCACCCCGACATCCTGCGCTTTCCCAACGAGCGCTTCTATGGCGGCGAGCTGGAAGCTTGTGCGAACTCCCAGATGGTCAGGTCGTATCACGGATGGTCCGAGCTGCCGAACAAGAAGTTCCCAATCATCTTCCACGCCATCTCCGGAAAAGACGACCGGGAGGCGTCTTCGCCGTCGTTCTTCAACGTGCACGAAGCGCTGCAGGTCAAGGCCTACATTGAAAAGCTGAAGCAGGCGCGCTCGACGAGCGGGTTCCGTGCTGGTACGTGGTTTGTGTAAATCAAAAACTCGCAGAGCGCTCACGGCGCTTCGTAGCTGACGATGATATTGGTGTTATTGCGCCGTATCACGCGCAGTGCGTGAAAATACGCAAGGCGCTTCAGGGCACCGGTGCGGAGAAAGTCAAGGTTGGAAGTGTTGAGGAATTCCAAGGCCAGGTACGTTCGCCGTTCGTGCTGAGTATTCGTTGTCCTGAAGAGCTATCTTTCCTAGGAACGCCGGGTCATCATCATCTCGACGGTTCGAAGTAGCCAGGAGTTTGTCCAATACGACCTTCGCCACACTCTTGGCTTCGTCGCCAACCCGCGGCGCTTCAACGGTGCGTAATTCTCCTTCCTTTCATTCCACGGCGTACTGACGTTTCCCTCAGTCTCGGCTACTCGCGCCAAAGCTCTCCTAATCATCATCGGCGACCCGAACGTCCTAGCGCTTGACCCACTCTGGAGCTCGTTTCTCCACTACATCCACGCCAACGGAGGCTGGACCGGCTCCCCATCGTGGGACGAAGTGGCGCCGCAGGACGGCCAGACCTTGGCTCAGGGGGCTATAGAAGACATGAATGACTTTACGCGGCGCATGGAGGAAATGACTCTCGCGACGGTCGGGCCTGGCGGGGAGGGGGAAGCAGGCGACGGCGGTGCCATCGACCGGCCTTGGCGCGAGATGGAGTAGTCCCGCTGACAGCTTGCTTGACAACGTCCCACTTGTATAACCTCGGACCAACGTGACTTGGCTGTATCTTGTATTCTATAGAACTGGACTTCTACTTCTGCAACCGACTCTTGTGTGACATTGGGTGTCACCACGCGCATGTTGGACTTGATGCTCGCGTGTCGGCGGAACCGAGGCGGCACATGGCATATGCCGTCTGCATTCCAACTGTGCAACCAGGATGGCACTGGTTCGTTATGTACATAGGTGTCCATCTGGTTGCTTCTTATCATGCATTGCCCCTCGATTGTATACTGTGCTTGTACCTCCTGGCGAGACATCAAGGAATAGTGCCAAGCACAGATTTCTGAGGAAGCGCAGCCACAACTACCTCTGGCACAACTGAGGTCAAGCTCATCTTATCATATTCAATGATACGATACATAGATTATACAGAGCAACTGTTGATACATTGCATGTTTAAAAGACCCCAGGGTACTGACGGTCACGTGAATGCGTAACGAGGACGTGCTTCTCAGTGAACGCGTCGACATCGAACCTGCCGTAGCCGGACGCCCCACTACGCTAAGGTCAGCCGCGAGCCGCAATGAGAGCTTCGATACACTTACCCAAATCCGTGTACTGCGATTAGAGACTCGCGATGGAACGTTGGCCCGTTGATGTTGGTGAAGCCTAATATGGTTCAGACGCCATATCTGCGACTACCCAGAGTGAAATACGCACCTGCATTGATCTCAGGCGCGACTGCCTCGATCCTGTCGATGTCCTGTGTCCATACAGCGGACGTTAGCGAGTAGTCGCTCGCGTTCGCCCACTCGACGGCCTCCTCTAGAGAATCGACCTCCGCGATGACCACAACTAAAGGAATCATCAATCTTAGCCTAGGATCTATGTGAGCATATCTGCGTACCAGGACCGAAGGTCTCCTTCTCCCAGATCTGCATCCCCTTCTTCACGTTCTTCACGATATGCGGCTGAACCAGAGTGCCCTGGCGGGTCACATCACCGAGAAGAACGGTAGCGCCTTCGCTCTGCGCCTCCTTGATGAGGTTGATGATGCTCTCCGCCGCCGGTTCGCTGAAGACAGCAGATAGCTTAGCACCATCGGTATAGCTGTTGCCCGCGCGGACGTTCTGTGCGAGGGCCACCATCTTCGTCGCCAGCGCCTCAGCGACGCCGCGCTGCACGATGACGCGCTCGGTCGACTGGCAGACCTGACCAGAGTTGATCATGGAGCCCCAGATGATTGCTTTGGCCGCCGACTCCAGGTCTGCATCGTCAAGGACCTGAAAGGGCGGTCAATGCGTCAACAGAGGCGTTTCGAGATGGCTGACTTACTATAGCCGGTGCCTTGCCACCCAACTCGAGCACAACCGGCTTGAGGTTCTTCGCTGCCTCAACTGCAATGATCTTACCCACTCGGTCACTTCCCGTGAACTGAGATCGTCAGTACCGAAAAATAGATCCTCTGATGACCGACTCACGTTCACATGTCGCACTAGCGGATGAGCGATGATCTTCGACACCAACTCAGGCGATGCCTCTCGGGAGATCGACAGGAAATTGAGAACTCCTTTCGGTAGACCGGCCTCCTCGAAGAGTTCGGCGACGACAGCGTGGGTGCGAGGCGTTACTTCCGAAGCTTTCAGCACGACGGTGTTACCGCATAGGATCGCGCACGAGATGGCACGAAAGGCGAGTGCGGGCCCGGCGTTCCAGGGCGCAATGCCAAAGCTATGTGAACAGGTCAGGAAAGGCCGACCAAGCAAAGGAAACAAGCACGCACACCACACCCCATGGCTTCCGCCTAACCTGAACATGCCCGCCTGCTGTACTCGAAGGGAAGTACTCGCCACGCAGACGCTCAATCATTGGCGCAGCAGCCCGAAGGTCACCCTGCGAGGCAAGCCAGCACGCGTAGCCCCAGATCGGCGTCGCAGCGACCTCCTCCTTGAGTGCAATGGCGATCTTCGCCTTGTACTTGTCCCCCGCCAGCAGATCGGCGGCCTTGTTGAAGATGTCGCGGCGCGAGTCCAGGGTGGTCTTCTTCCACGTCTTGAATGCACGGTGCGCAGCCTCGATGGCGGCGACCGAGTCCTCGTAGGTCGCTGCCGCCGCTGTACCGACGACATCACCCGTCAGCGGGTTACGGACCTCGTACGTCGCGTCGCCTGTCGCAGGTACGTGCTGCCCATCGATGAAGAGAGGAGTGAAAGCCGCCATGATCGCTGTGTTGAGGTCGATTGTATCCACGGGAGGGTTATATACGCACAAATCCCCTTTGAAAGGTACATAGAGTTGAGACGGTTTCTGACCTTCGCAATCAACGTTCCCTGATAGAGGATGGCCGGCGCTATAGCTGTGGGTGATTGGGCGCCAGGGCATCCATTGAAACAGGACTCGACCGGTATGAGGGTTGTAGCTGGATCTGATACACAGCGTGAGTAAGACAGACAAGTGCGCGCATAAAGGCTGGGTATCAATCAGGGGGGATCCGCTGTAGGCGGGAGACCATCGTGCACCGGGTAGACCATGGCGACTTGTTGAAAGTCGGAAGCTACGCGGTGGTGACATGTCGTGAGAGGCTGCAGCGTCGGAGAACGCCCGTTACAGCATGGTCGTGACTTTGGGGACAAAGGACCGCCGCTGCAGGCGGACAAAGTAGCAACGGTGCCATGTATCGATTGCTAGCAGAGACTGTTGTTTGGCGAATACGTCGTGGTGGGTGTCATCTGCGAGCATAATGGTGTCAGGACTATACATGGAAACTGACCTCAGGACGCAGCTTCATCGTAAACCTCCAATCAGCACTGCAAATTAAGCATACAACAGGATCACATCCGTCAGACAAGTCATGCGTACCCATAAGAGCCAATCAGGCCAGGGTAATCAGCACCAGGGCCAGCGAGCAACGAAAGATACGATAATAATACAACACCTGGTAAAAACCACACACAAGAACGACGACGCCTGAGCTCAAGCTGACACTTCAGGAGGCGCATCCGCGAGCGACTTCTCCAGCCACTTCTTCCTCAACTCTTCCCTCTTCTCCAGCCTCGTTCGCAGGTCCTTATCCCTCGTCTGCGGTATGTGCACGAGTACGTCCTCCCTCAGCGGGACATAGAAAAACCTATATGTCCTGACGCAGATGCGGATTTCGAGTCCATCGTCCGTCAAGACCTTCGGCCCCTCCTGGCGAACATCCTCGGGGACGTTCCTACGAGCTCGTGAGCAATTTGGTAAAGGTCGAGGGTATGGGTGATACGTACCGTCTCAGGAACGGACGACGCAGATGCGCCTGTGGGACACCTGGCGTATCTCCATCCGCGACATACGCATCCAAATACGCCCGCCAGCGCTCAGCGACCGCCTCGGAGTCATCGATGCTTGGCTCATCCTTGCCAATGAGCTGCATAGTCATAGTCCGCGAGTCATGTAACTGTGAACGCGACGTTAGCCTCGAAAGAGCGTACAAGGGCCAGCGTTACATACCCAGTCAATACGGAACAAGTTCTCATCCGGGCCAAGAATTTTCTCGGCGTTGTGACGGGTATTGATCTGGTCCTGTACAGTCGGCGAAGTGATGGACCGCTCGCGCTTGAGGTTCTCCAGCAGCTCCTGGCTCTTCTGGTCCGCGAGGACGTTCTGGACCTGCTTGACGAGAGCACCGATGACCTTGTCGATAGTGAAGATCTTGTACGCATTCTGAAAGGTGTTCAGCTGTCTTGTTTGGCACAACTTAAAGACGAACATAACGTACCTTGACACCAAACATGAAGCGCATCTGCTCCTCGAATGCAGGCTGCTCAATCTCGTTGTCGAACAGACGCTCGCAGGAATCTAGCAGGAGATCGTAGTAATGGTCGACGGTCGTGCGCTCGGCGATGCTCATCGTCTCCGACGAGTAGCCGAAGGTGTGGGGAGGAGGTTGGGTCGGGTCGCCCTCCATGCTCAGCGATTTGAAGAGGGCAAGACGGGAGTAGATAATCTGCCATACTGTCAGCCTTCAGACCTCATCAACATGGTATTGATACCCACCTCAAGCAGTCGGAGCACGCAGTAGAACGAAGTGTTCGTAAAGAACATGTTCTTCCGCCCCTTACGCCTCTGCGCCGCAGCCGCCTCCGCGAGCGCTTCATCGTCCACAGGAGCCGGCGACGCCAACCTCGACCCCGGAACCGGGCTCGCATCTCCCCTCGACCGCGTCACCCGCGTCGTCCCCGTCGACTTCGCCTGCTCGCTCTTCAACAACTTCTTCCGCAGATCGCCCGCCGCCGCCTTCCGACCGCGACTCGCGCGCGAACCACCGCTCGCGACGCTCTCGCCATCGTCTTCCGCGCCATCTTCGCTCGGTTCGCTCTCGAAGGTCTCCTGCACGACGACGAAGGCGTTGTTGAACGCCACAGGGTCGAGCATGAAGAATAGCGGGACGAAGGCGCGCAGGAAGGCCTCGATCCGGCGCCGCTCGTTGAAAGGCACCTGCGCCTGCGTGCGGTCGACGAACGACAGCGTCAACTTCAACGCGTCCTGCAACACCTGCGGGTCGTCGATGACGAACTCCATCTGATGCCTCGGCCGCGTCCGCGCGAACAGCGGGTCCACCAAGCTCGCCCTCGCCGAGTTCTGCTCATCGCGCGCCGCGGCAATCTGCTGCACCAGCGTCTTCTGCGCCGTCGCGCGCTTGTCCGCCGCGCGGATCGCCAGCGCCTGGTAGTCCAAACTCTTCGCATAGTTCCTCGCGTCCACCTCCCGCCACACCTTATTCCACTCGCGCTGCGCGCGCTTCCACTCCTCCTCCTTCTGCTTCAGCCGGCCCAGCACGACGGGGATCGCGAGCGCGGGCTGCTCCTGCATCATCTGCACGACCTCGACGCCCGCCGCGCGCCCGTAGATCTTCTTGATCACGCGGTGGTGCACGCTCTTGCCCGAGCCGCCGAAGTTGGGCTTCAGCTTGAACGTCGCGCGGTCGTCGGGCCCGAGCTGCATGATCTTGTTGTTGATGGGCTCGAGCATCGCGATGGTGCGCACGATCGCGTCGATGTGGAAGTCGTACTCGTGGCGCTCCTCCTCGGAGCGGTGCAGCGCCTCCTCGTA
>JAMQCK010000116.1:0-60712 GCA_024196135.1 Pleurotus ostreatus/Saccharomyces cerevisiae fusant | reverse complement strand
GGCGCGATTCCACACTTGTTGATGTTTACCAGAGCAGTGCCTGCCTGGGCTCCACCGGTTCCCTTGCGCGCGGCGCGGGCTCAGAGGCCGTTGCGGCGGGGAGGACGCGTTCTGGACCGACAATACACGGGGCGTAAATCCCTCACCGAGGTGGACAGCGTTCGCCGGCGCCGACACTCGGTTCGAGGTTCAACTCGGCGATGTCCGAGCGACACGCGCTCGGAGCCGAAGTCACGTGTGGTCACGTTGATGGTTCGAATCCTGCCGAAGCAGTACTCTGCGTGTCTCCGCATGACGGCGAGCAGCAGGAAGGCTTGTCCGAGCCCCAACGATTATCTAGAACATTGTCGCAGTGCGGCAAGCGGACCGAAGGCTTGGGGCGCGGAGAGCGCTGCTACTGAATATAGTAGGGCCTGCCAAAGGACTCGCAGGATGTCATCGACGACGCGCAGACTCGTGATCAGGCGCCGAAGAGCTCTCTGCTATCCTCGGTCGGTCGCTGCGGGTGGGTAACACTGCAGACTAGAGATATCGAAGGTTAGGAAGCGTAGTCTCCCTGGTTTTCTGTGTCATAAAATACCCCCGGCGCGCCCGTTGTACAGTCGCGACGCCGGTGCGGTATATACGGGACCGTCCGTATAATCCAGACCAATGTGGCTATTTCGCCTGTTTATATGTATTTTTCCGCGTTTTTCAGCCGCAGGGCGTATCATCGCGTCAGCATCTGTCTTCCGACGCTTGCTGCTGCCAGAGGCTCGGTTGACTGAGCCCTTCGGACGGCCGCGCTTCTTTGTGGTGGCGGGAGCGTGCTGTATAGCACCTGCGGGATTCGAGGAAGGGGCCGAATATGGAGGCCAGTACGTCGGGTTCTGGAAGCCGTAAGCGTAGGCGGGAGGGAGCTGTTGGGGAGGGGGCACTCCAGCTTGTGTGTTAAGGGAGGAGGGAGTGCGGTCATGGAGTGGCGCTCGACGCGGAGGTGATGTGAGCGCGTTATCTGGCGAGAAGGTCGTCGAGGGATGGAACTGGGTATGCGGAGGGTGAGGGTACGTATCAGAGAATGGTGGCGGCGTGAGATTGGTGCGGTGGTAGGGTGCGTTGGAGGTCATCTGAGAGGTACCTGGAGCGCCAGGCTGCGATGCGGCCGTGCCGGGGTCGAAAGACTGGGAGCCGAAGCCCTGAATGGGTGCACGCAAGCTGTAATTGTAGTACGTTGCGGCTGCACCACAATTGCAGCTGCGAGCGTCAGGGCAGCGGCAGGCAATACTCCAAGGGAGAGATGGAGACGGAGACGACATGATATTGAGTGCAAGCTTACAGACGGTGGTCAATATATATACTGGACTTTGCTGTGCGCGTCGCGTCGCCAAGTCAGCCCACCGCGATATGTCGGTGGCGCAGCAAAATGTCAGAAATCAGTCGAAAGTTCTGGAAGCAGGTCAGTGGCGACTCGCTTGCAGCAGATGAAGGTGAGATTGCGCCCTTACATCCTTTGGACTGCTTTGCGGTCGACTTTTGGGCTTATGGATGCCTGTTGGACGCGGTGGGCGCACGAGAAGCAGGTGCCGAGGCAGCATCACACAGCAAGTTCGAATTGATGGGATTTTTTACACCGAGTTGGGATCCGATCCGAGTTCATCAAAGAACGCTTTCCTGCTCAGGCAAGCGATCTCAACTCGACTCGGATCGCCACCCGAGTTAACTCGAATCGTCGGCAACACTAATATTACCTCGTTTCATCTTGTTCCGTCGCGACTCGCGACGACGAGCTCAGTGCGAGCTCGAGTGCGATTTTTTTTTTGGTTTTGCGCCCTAGGACAGTGACCACCGGTGGCCAACGCTCGTCACTGTGATCACTCCGTGTCACTCGAACCACCGGTGGTCACGGTGATCACCCCGTATCACCTCCCAATAAGGCTAATCACCGGCCCCGAACGGTGACGGGGTGACCACCGGTGAGCGCTGGTGTTCACCAGCGTTCACCATATTGCCCGATTTCCGACAGTTTCTCATGTGAATGTCGTTTGAGGTTGCGAGCGAAGTTACTGCACCTTTTTGTCAGCACATCATCATAACCCTCGTCAAGAGAACACACTGCGGATGGATACACGAGGCGGTCAGGAAGGGGATGTACAATGAGTTCAAGGCAGCGAAACCACGAGCCGTCCCTACGATCCCACACTGTATCTTGGGCATGCCATCGCGCACCGTTGCTGCGCTAGTAGAGAGCTTCGCATGGCTGTTCTCAACGCGCCGCTTAAGTCTCGGTCTCACACCTGCTGGTCTTCATCATGGTCTTCCAGCGTCGTTCAGCGGCGGAGAGCACGGCCTCTAAAGGGCTCGCGTGTCAATGCGATATCGAAGCACATCTCCTCATTTTCCGGTGTGCGCTGTTCAGTGTACTAGTAGCCCTTCGACCCTAGAGACTTCACGTTAGCATTGCGGGCGCTCAGGCCTCGGGCGTTGTCAGTGGTCGGTGACGGTAAATGTCCTTGAGATGACGTGTCCTCCGCTTGGTCACTAGACAGATACCAGCAGAAGTCGATGACTCTCAACATTCCTTTGCGCGGCTCTAAAGATGGGAGATGGCGTGCAAAGCCGATAGAAAGCCGTCGAGAACCGAGGTGAGTGCAGGAAGGAAGCCGCGTACGGCGAATGCCGAGCGGTCGAGACCCAAGCATGTGCATTGCACGTGACAGTCCTCAGAATCCGTCAGTCTCCGCCAAGAGTGGTTTTGCGTTTCGTCCCCATAACCCACTACCATAAATGGTAGCGGGAATCTTCTGGCTCAAATTCGTCCCAAAATGTGTCCTTGATATACCATCTGAGGAATGTAGCTGAATCAAACATGCTGGACTTGCTTTCTTCGCGTCGCTCTAGGAGCCAGGCAAGTGATTTTGTGGCACAGGGTCTCATCACATCACAGGGGGTTACATTGCAAGTAAGTATACTACCAATGTCCCAACCGATGCTAACACTCAAGGCCCTGACCACATACTCCATGTGCTGCCAGGCCTGCAGTGAGGCGAAACAGTCTGAGCTATCACGCAGCTAACCTTCAGCACCACTCACCAGGCGAGGCGGAAGCGATGATAAACGCCGCAAGCTCGCATCTACCCATCGATTACTCAAGGCCGTCTAACAGTATCAGGTCCCCACCACGTATCTACGCGCGGACGCCCGACACGTAGACACGTTCACCCAACGTTCCGTCCACGAGGCGCACCGGGTAATAAGGCCCAGGCGACATGTCACCCCGCTAAGTAAACCCCATGTTCCCCTTCCTTCACCTCACAAAACGCGGCGATCCCGCTCGCCAACAACGCAGCGATCCCGCCCGCCAACGCCGAACGTGGCACCCGAAAGCGGGTCGCCGGAAAGTCAACCGCTTTTTCAAGTCGAGGAGGAAGATCGCTGGGTCGCGCGACAAGACGATTGATGCCGCGGCAGAGTATGAAAGGGGACGGAAACGAACGCGCTCGTCGGTGTCGAGCTGGAGCAGTCGGCGGAGCAGTAGCAGCGGGAGCCTTAGCAGCGTGTCGTCGGTGACGACGTACACATCGCAGAGCTCGGTGTCGTATGAGCCGACCTGCCCGCAGTGCCAGCCGCTCGCGGTGCTCATACCGCCCGGACAGAGCTGCATTGTCCGCACGCGCGACGGCGATGTACATGTTCACGCCCCTGCGCCTGCTCCTTGGTACGACACGGCCTCGTCGGCCTCAATCACGACCATGGACACCGACTCGTCCTTGTCCACGATCTCGACGATGTCGTCCCGCCACCCGCCGGTACCACCGAATCATCGCTGGCCGATCCTGCGTAGCCGTCCCCTTCGTGGGTTCTGGGGACACCCACAGGTTGCAAATGCAGGGACGGACCAGAGTGTATTTCCCATGATAGCAGGACCAGGGGAGACCCAGTGGAGGAGCTCGGAGACCGCCTCGGGCACGCGCGTCGGCGGAGGGAGCCCAAAAGCAGGAGAGGTCCGAGTCGATAGCAGTAGGGACACAGCCAGTCCAGACAGTGGGGACACCATCTCTCCGGTGTCGGTGGGAATTGAGCATAACTGGAACCGGTAATTCGACGACGGCGTCTGGAGGGACTTGATGAAGAGAAGCTGTCGTCACAGGATGGATCGGCGTAGATAGCAGCTGTCAATGTACTTCCTTGGCTTCATCTACACCTCAAAGAACAGCTGTAAAAGCTATCCATAGCCGTACAGCACTCCACGAATCCCTTTCACCCCCACCCCACACAAAGCACCGACTCCAATCAAAGAGGCGCCGGCTCGCGGTTACGGTAAAGATAAAGGGGAAGTTTGTTGCTGTTTGTTTACCGCCCACGGCTCTCTTGTCTCCGACGACCACCTTGCGTCCGGCCCGCGACCCAGTCCCCCGCGCCACCCCTCCCGCACCTGCACGCCTTGCATACGTGCCGCGCACGGATACAGAAAATATGGGCAAATGGTGTGCTCGCCCGCTTTCATGTGCGCTGTAAGCATGCAAACTTACTGTGTGGCGCAGGACGCCCGAGTACTACGACGATGTGCTGCACGCCAAAATGAGGAGCATGATGTGCGTGTTGTTGGGTGCTCGGATGTGTGGACAATGCTGACGGTGAGACGACTGCTGCAGCACGGCTGCTATCATGCGCGCCAAGCAGGACAAGAGCGAGCCGTCGATCTCTTATGAGCGCTTTGTTGAACAGCTCGACTCGGGCGACTCGTTCACCGCGTCGATCATGGACGTGCTGGTCAAGGTGTGCTGCATGCCGCTCTACCAATGAGACGATCTTACGCACGACCTCAGGAAATCGCTGACCGCAGCTCCCGCCCAAATCAACGTGACCGCCGCCTGATTGCCTCCAACACCGCGCAGACGCTCACGAAGCTCGCGAGCCCCCTCCGTGTGTACCGCCCTCGTACCACTGCGAGCCGCCGCTCGAGCAACCTTGCGAGCTACCTCACGCGCGCGGCGCAGGACGAGTACGACGAGCCGGTCGTTGACGAGTTTGAGAGCACGGTGGATAGTGTGGCGGCGCAGGAGAGCGCGCGCTTCAGCTCGAACGCGCTGTACGAAAATGCGGCTCCGTGGACGCGTCGCTGGCACTCGCCGGACGAGGAGACACCCATTGTCCCGAACGCACTGGACGATGTGAGCGAGGGCCCGCGGACGCGTCTGCCTGGGAGCTGGCGGCCTGCTCGCTCTGCCCTTACTTCTTCGCTCAGCCGCCATCCGTCCCTTCATCGTGCGTCTCGCGTCCGCACGGCGGACTTCAGCGACTTCACCTCCCGGAGGCGCAACTCGCTGCGGGAATCACTGGGCGTCCCTCGTGAAGATTCCGCCGAACCGGGCGCCGCTGAGGGTAGTACCAGTACCAGCACTCTCCCGCCTCTGCCGTCCTTCCCGCCGCGCGAAAATGTGACCGCAGACCGGCATCTCACCCGTCGCTTCTTCCCCTTCAGCCGCTCCCTCCCCCTCGACTCGTCCGCCTCGGAGCCCTCTCCTCCCTGGTCCAACGAGATGCCAGAACCGGTCATACCCTTGCCGCCTCCGAGACGCTGGCGGCATTACCCCCTGTCGGCCTCCCCCTCGCCTCCCCGCTCGCCCGCGCGGCAGCGGCGGCGCCCGGAACGCGACGGGGAAGCGCTGGGTCCGTACGTCCCCCCTCTGCGCCGCGGAGGACTGGGTGCGCCAGAGGTCCTGGATATCTCGGTCGATGCGGACATGCCTTGGGCTCCGGGCACCTTCGGTCGCATGATATCGCAAAATTCGCCAGAGCCGCCGACGATGGCGCCTGTGAGCATGGACTCGGAGTTCTTCAACGCGGTGTTGGACGGGCCGAGCGCGATGGCAGACGGGGCAGATGGGTCGAGCGCAATGGCAGACGGGTCAATCACACCAAACGGGACGCACGCAATGCGCGATGGGCCAGCGGCGTACCCGACGCCTCCCGTCATGCCTGAAAACGAGATAGATTGAACGCTCCCTTCGCTGTCGACCTCGTACTCAATGAGGAGAGGGTTACGTATCTATAGAGTAGTCAGTGTACTTGTAGTAATTTATTACGGCCTTGGTTGCTGGACGAGTAGTCGTGTAAGGTGTGAGGTTCAAGTCAGGTTGAGGAGACTCCCTGGCTTGCAAGAGCTTAGAGCTCTGCTGGAGATGTCCACTCGCTAATTCGATGGCCTCGCAGAAACACATGGAAGTACAGCGATCACCTGATAAGATAACCGTACAGCCACCGCATCAATTCATCTTGTCCCCGACCTTCATCAACAAGCAGCCATGAGCCTGTTCAAGAAACGTGCAAAGGCCCCAACCGTACGCGTCCGCGAGATTTCCTCTGAGATACTGGACGAGGAGCCTCAGGAGAATGGGGCAGAGGAACAGCAGGATGGAGACGAGAAGCTCTCGTGAGTGAAAACCGGCCTTTGCCCTAGAATGTTCTTTCAAGCAAGGCAGATTGGCAGACCTCATCGAGCTGCGCAAATTGCGCAAGCACCAGGAGGGCATAGATGCGCAAAAGCTGTCAAGAGGGGACCGCAAAAAGCGCAAGCGTACGGCCCCGGAGGAGCAGGGCGGTCTGCGCAAGGGCGCGGTCATCGATCCACTGGAGGATGAGGAGTGCGTGGTACATCCTCCTTCAGCAGCCCCGAGATCTCACACATCCCAAGAACAGAAGAGGGCAAGACGGCGAAGGCGCGCCGCGTCGTGCGCAATAACAATTTCACGCAGCAGACGAACACGCTCGACGTCGACAAGCACATGTGCGTTTTTCGTGCTCCCTCGTGTGAAGTAGAACACGTTGTCTGACCGGTGCAGGATTGCGTACATCGAGCAGAACCTGAAGGTTCGGAGCCGGCCGCTCGACGACGAGGACGAGAAGAAGCAGGAACCGCTCGATCCGCAGGAGGCGCTGTACCACCTCTCCGACAAGTGGAACCTCAATAAGCAGACGCACCCCGAAGACGGGAGCGTCACCAATAGCATGACCATGCTCACCGCCATCCCCGAGGTCGATCTTGGCATGGAGTGCGTTCCCCTCCTTCATATCTTTCCGCGACCTTCCCCCGTACTCACCGGCTCCACAGCGCACGCCTAAAGAACATCGAAGAGACCGAGAAGGCGAAGCGCCTGATCGCGGAGGAAAAGCAGGGCCGGAAGCTGACGGATGAGGAGGCGCACCTTGTGGCCACGCGCTGTGCGTCCGTTTCTTGTGTTTGGCGTGCACATTTGCTGACGGTGGCCAGTCTATAGACCTCATCTCAAGACCAAGTCCGACGCGGACATCATGCGGGACGCGAAGTTGGCGGCCATGGGTATGCAGCCCAAAGACCAGAGCCAGCGACGGTCGAACCACGACCGGCCGCAGATGGCTACGGACGAGATTGTAAGCGGTGTTAGTACTTGCTGTCAGTCTCTGCGCTAACGCAGTATGCAGGTCATGGAGCGCTTTAAGAAGCGCATGCGCAAGTAGTGTCCTCATACACGGACTAGACACGTACAATCGTTGTGCACGCAACAGCCCATCTTGTAGACCTAATCTCGCATGTTGTAACACTAATAGACGGTGCATTGTTACTCGAAGTAATACAAATGCTCGAAGCAGTACACAAAGCGACAGATGTGTCTCAAGAAGGCGTAAGGAGGCATAAGCAGTAAATGCCGTAGATCAGTGAGAACTCAGTAAAGATTGGCTCAGAGATTGTCATGCGTTGACAGGGGAGATCGTTCAGCAGTCGGTGTTGTCCGCCAGCACAAGCTCCTTCAGGACGCCGAAGTTGGGTGTTCCGAGGCCGGTCACTGGAGGAAGGGGTTAGCTTGTTCTGCCAGCAAAGCCTCTCGTACGCAACGTACCCGCATCCCAGCCCTTGGTGGCCTGTCAAGGTCACAAATCGTCAGCACCATTGAGGCATCATCCCAGACCCTCACTCACGTTGAACCCAATCGTCCCACAGCCCGTGCTGTTACCGACAGTGATGTCGTTGAAGCCCGCAGCGCCCTTCGAGTAGAAGAAGGGGTTAAGGAAGCCGAGCGGGGGCAGGCCAGCGCTCAAGCGCGCGTCGTTCAGGAGGGCGACGATGCCGGCGAAGGCGGGCGAGGAGGCGGAGGTGCCGCCAATGAGAACGGGCTCGCCGCCCCAGAAGACGCGGAAGCTGGGGGAGGTGGGTGTGAGGGGGAGTGTCCAAAAGTGAGGTAAAGAGAGATCGTACCGGTCACCGAAGGCAGAGACGTCGGGGACCGCGCGGCCATGGCTGGGCAGGTAAGTGACTTGCAGTGTGTTGAGGTGTGAGGCTAGACGTACCGGTTAAACAGGCCCTCGTAAGTGCCGTTGGGAAGTGCGGCAAGGTACTCCTTGACGGTGTCGTGCTGGTAGGCTGGGCGCTTGAACTAGTAGGGGTTTAGGCCCGAGCATTACGATGGATATAATGGAGTCGACTAACGTATTCACTGAAGCCAGCGCCGGAGAAGAAGCGAGAGACTGCAACCTCCTCATTGTCCTTGGTAAGGGTGGTGCCGCCGACAGCAGTTACACTGTAAGATATCAGCAACGAGACGGCATGATAAAATGGAGCAGGACGTACTAGGGGCAGCTGGCCGGGAAGCCGGGAAGGAACTTCGTCGTGTTCTTTCCATCGTTGCTGATGCACTGGGATTGCGCGGGGTCATATTCACCATCACCGACACCTCCGTCACCGGAGCTAAACAAGAGGGATACGCCGCGCGCACCTACAGGAAAACTTGATGAGTACTCTGAGTGGATGGAGCAATTGAAGGTCTTACCAAGCTGAGCAAAACCACGGCAGACACGTCTGGCAAAGGGCTCCGGGACAGTCTGTTCGTCGTCACCGTAGCTGGTGCTGATAACCAGGGGTATATCGTCCTGTGAGAGGACGAAGTCCAGCCACTCCGTATACGGCTATTTGGGCATTGGTGAGCAGTGCAGAGTTGGATACGTTGATGAAGATGTTACCTCGTTCGTGTTCGTCGGGGTGCCAAGGTCGGGTTTGAAGGGCGGCTTTCCTGCGGTGGACCAAAACGTTTTCTTGGGAGCGTGTAAGCATCAAGGCGTTGGTAGGTAAGGAGCAACCAACGTTCTGGATGGGATGGCTGATGCCGAACGCGAACTGGACGTCAAGGTCTGCCTCGCCGCCAGCAGCATCAGACGACTGGTTGTTCTTCCCACCTGGCAGACGGATGCAGTCAGATTGAGGCGTAATGCGAAACCCATTATACGTACCGTTGACGGAAATGTAGTCGAACGTGGTGTTAAGCGCCTCAGGCAGCTGGTCCGCATAGAACAGCTGCAGGTCGTCGTAGTTCGCGAACTCCTCGAGGTAGCCGGTGATGCCAATCGAGTTGTTCAGCGTCGGGTCCGCCTCGTAGCCCGTGGCGTTGTAGTACTGCTTGATGCAGTCGACGGTGATTGTGGCCGTGCAGTTCGTGGCGGCGGTGGCGAAGAGGGTGTTGCCCTCGGCATCCCTGGTGAACGTCATCTCGTCATCGGGAAGCACGATGGTAGACCGGAAGGCTTTGAGGCTGCCGAATACGGTCGTGGGTTGAACGAGCTCGACGTGCTCGTGGAGGTGCGCGGGGAGGCTGTAGCTCGTCGTGCGCACGATGTACTCGTCTGCGGAGACATGCTTGTAGACGTGGTATTTCTGGCAATCCGTCAATATTGACAAGGAGTATCGGTGCGAATGGAATCTCACCGTGTCAAGCATCTCCTCCGCAAGCTGGACTGGGACACGGATGGTGACCCAGTCCCCGGCCGGCGAACGCTCGAGGTGCTCCTCCTGGAGACCGTGAGTGGCAAGCCACTCGGTCACCGCGCTGACGCTGTCTTCCTCGGGCGCCACGAGCGTCTCAA
Source organism: Pleurotus ostreatus/Saccharomyces cerevisiae fusant (assembly GCA_024196135.1). NCBI lineage: Eukaryota > Fungi > Pleurotus ostreatus/Saccharomyces cerevisiae fusant. Next base: position 50,842 of record JAMQCK010000116.1, on the reverse strand, counting down.
CCTCCTCCTTGGAAAGGTGCAGACCGTAGTTCTCGTGGTATGGGTCGCTGACATCGTAAAGCAGCTTCTCCAAGACATCAAAGTTGGGCTGAGGAAGCGCGATGCGAAGCTTGATGACATGGTCCGGGTCAGGCGTCGAGTGCTTTACCCAGATCGGCGGGGGCTGCACAGTTTCCTTGATCGCGAAGTCCCTGTCCAGGATCGCCGCCGTGGACTTGGCGGAGACAGCGATGGCCGCCGCAACGAGGACGAGGGCGAAGGCGCGCATGACGGGAGGAGGGAAGGGGGAAGCGAAGTAAGGCCGTAACTCGAGAAGCGCATCATGAGTGCTTCAAAATATAGATAGAGAACCGCGCGGGAAGGTACGGAGTTCGTAAGCATCGGTGGGGAAGGAACATGTTTTGCTGATTCCAGGTCTATTTGGGCCGCAGGGCCATGCGGGCGTGATGCTTGCGAAATGAGGAGGAAGTCGTCATGTTCGGCGACATTGATCAGAAGCGCATGGCGACGGGAAGAACAAAGCCTGCCGGATTCGGAGAACCAGGTGCTGAGCACCACGCGAAGGGTCAGGTGCATGACCATTGGCCAATGGTAGTGCGCAACGCAGCGAAAAGCACAGAAAGCATACGCAATGATTGGTGCATTATGATGTAGGTGAGTACAGCAGGACTAGTAGACATGGGGGTGCGATGCAAGAAGGATGTTATACAGAGGGAAACTTACATCTTGGATTGCGAGATGAGAGATAAGGACGAGCAGCATATAAAGGTCCGTTTCAGAATTAGTGGTTGCCGTTGACCTTGGGCATCGGGGGCACAGGAGGCACTTCGCGCTCTTCCTCTCCTTCGGCTTCGTCGTCATCCTCTTCTGCCATGAGCTTTGCGGCCATCTTCAGAGAAGTGAGTAAGCGTGCCATCGGCGTGGCAAGCTGCGCACCTTCATGGCTACTGCCTCGTTGGAGTAATGCCTCCCTCGCGCCTTCACAAACTCAGCGTGCTTCGCGGCAGCTACATCGATTGCCATCAGCCACAGAACTTCCAAACGTAGACGTAGCGACGTACTCTCTTCGTCCATTTCCTCCTCCTCTGATTCAGCCTCCGGGGTTTCCCCACCGAGCCGCGCGCGAATCTCGCCCCTCGCCTCTGACGGGAGGTTGAAGCTCGTGCTCCTGCTGGAGCTGCGGCTGGTCGAGCGTGCACCGCTACGCCCCGGGCTCGAGCCTATCGAGGCTCGCCGCGACGACCCGTGCTCAGAGGGCGGCGGTGACGCGGAAACCGCGCGGTCCGTTACCGGCGTCTCGTCCGGGTACGTCGCGGTGGCCTTGGGCACGATGAAGTGACCGTTAAGATCGAGCGCAGGGATGTCTTATCGCAAATGTTAGCTGCGATACCCGATGTGATGAACAGGATCGCGCACCTCCTTCAAATGTGTCCGTCTCGGCATTGTAGCGCACGTATGGCGTCTTGGGCTCAGTGATCTTCATGAGACTGTCCTTCTGGATCTCTGTGAGCGCGATGTTCTCCTCATCCCACTGTAGTGAGCTGCGGATCGTCCGTTAGATCGCGCTAGCAAGCAACAAAGGGTTGCACGCACTGGCCGGGGCCCTGCTGTCCTGGCGCATTCTTCAGGATGCCCTTGGGCTTTGGGCCTGTGGAATGGCTGCGAGCAGGATGATGGGGAGAGTGCTCCGGGCTGGGTGATGTCTGCATCGTTGCGTCCGCAGCGGCCATGATGAAGTCAAGAAAAGTAGGTGCAGAGGCTGCCTAGTCGCGCAACAGGTGGCAAATGTGGAGTAGCACTTGAGTGTAGGAGGGAGGGGGCGGCAGACGCCGAGACTCTTTCTCGAACAATGCCCTTCACGTGATACGTCATCGCCCAGCCAGCCAGCGAAAATGCCACACTAGTGTCCACAGTCCGCGGGATATGCCCGCAGGATATGCTGTTCTATCGATACAGAAGGCAAAGTCACAGGTATCTCTATTTACTCCCCCTACAGCCCCATCAGCGCACCCGTCAGACGCTCCGCAATACTGTCGGGCTCCTGCCGCGCCATCTCTATCATGCTCAGCAGCTTCTTGATCCCAATCTGCAGCCGCGACGACTCTTGGTCGTGCCCAAAGCCAGCGTTTTCAAGCATACGCATCGCTGAGCGCCGCGCCTCGCTCGAAGGGAAGAGCTCGACCTCTTTGAGCACACGCTCGAGCGCGGAGAGCGTCGAGATGGGTGCGATGCGCAGCTCAGAGTCGAAGACTTCGGACAGGCCAAGGTCGGTGAGGATGGGACGGACGGAGGTCGTGGCGATGACGAGGAGGCGGCGGCCCTTGGGCGGTCGCCTACCCAGCAACACAAGCAGCGCCTGCAGTACAGAGTTCGAGAACCGTGCTCCCATCGGCGTCCAATCTAAGAAAGCGTATCAACCTCCATCCAAAGCTCCGCAGGAAGTGACACCTACCTATCAAACGCTCAATGTTATCGACCACGACGACGCTCAGCGGACTCTTGTAGCTGTCCGCAAAGACCTTGTTGATGGCCGACACCTTTTGGCTTTCCGAGAAGCCGACCATGTTGTCCGGCGAGATGAGCTTGATGAAGGGAAATTGCGACGCCTGTGCAATGCTTGCGCCCAATGCAGTCTTCCCGGCGCCTGGCGGACCATGCAGCAGAATGCTGACAAGGGGTGTCCGCGATGAAGTTCGGACTTGTTCCACGAACAGTTGACCGGCGTGCAGCATTTCCTGTGAGCTCGTTAGCCTCCATCGCATGCACAAAGATCAGAAATTCACTCACATCGACTGAGGTATCATAGTGGATAATTCCATTCTGGATAACCTGCGCCAACTCTTCCTCACTGACACCAAACGCCGGATGCACCTCCTCCAGCGCATTCATGAAATCACCCCGATTCACGCGCAAGTTCTCCACATCGTCTGAGATTCCCGCCACCGTGCCCACCTTCACGTGCCGGTTGAACGCGAAGGACGTCGCGCTCTTGATCAGACCGCCAATCTCAGCACCACTGAAGTTCTTCGTGAGCGCGGCGAGCTCCTCGAGGTTCACGTCGTCGTCCATGACGCCGTTGTGGCGCATCTTCGAGGTGTGGATGTTGAGGATCTGGAGGCGGCCGTGTTCGTCGGGGAGGGAGATTTCCATGTGCACTTCGAGACGGCCGGGACGGAGGAGGGCCTCGTCGATCATGTCCTTGCGGTTGGTCATACCGATGATGAGAATGTTGTTGAGCTGGTCTACACCGTCCATCTGCGATTGCGGTCAGTATCGTCCTGTAATGATTGAGTAAACGACTTACCTTCGAGAGAAGCTGGTTGACAACGGTATCGCCGACACCGGTGCCATTGTTCGTCGAACCACGCTGCTTGAAGATGGCGTCCAGCTCATCGAAAATGATGATGTGCAGGCCACTCTCGTCGCCCTTCTCCTTGTACTAGAGAAGGTGTGAGCTGTTGAGCATCAGCGTTGACTAGTCATTCTTACCTCCTTCTCCGCCTCCGCGAAGAGCTTCCGAATGTTCTCTTCAGACGCACCGACGAACTTGCTCAGAATTTCAGGACCATTGACAATCTTGGGTTCCCTGGCATTGAGCATCTTGCCGATTTGGCGGGCAATGAGTGTCTTTCCGGTACCCGGAGGTCCGTGAAGGAGGAGACCCTTGACGTGCTGAATACCCAGCTTATCGACCAATCCAGGAGGGAACACACGCGAGGCGAAGGCGCGGCGGAAGATCTCGCTGAACTCGGTGTCCAAACCACCGATACCCATGTCCTCGAACTTAAAGTTGGGCGCGAGGATGGCATTGGGCGGTGCTCTATAATACTGGTCAGCGATATTGTTGCAGAAAAGGTCACACCCTACTTCTTTGCACTCGACTTGATCTTTATGGCGCTGTCAGCCGCCTTCACCAGAGTGATATCCGTCTTCTCCATGACAATACCGACACCGTGCATCCCGCCGCGTCCACCGCCGCCCCTCTTCTGCTCATCAGCGAGGTCGAGTGTGCTCAATCCGCGGATAGTCCCCTTGAGGTTCTGACCGTGGTACTCGAAGACGATGATCTCGCCCTCGCTCATAATGATACCGCTGAATGCGCGGATGAAGTGCTTCGCCATATCGTCCGCGGAGAACACCTCCGCAATTTCATGTCCGCGGCGAAGGAAGCCAATCTCGATTTCGAGGGACTGGAGGTATGATGGCGAGGACGGGTGCGGTGGGGCTGGGAGAGGTTGCACGGGAACACTGTCGCCTGCAAGCGAGAGGCCGATCCACTGACGCTGCATGGCGGACGCGCCGATGCAGCCTGGGGGAAGCTTGCCCGTGTCGTCATGCCTAGAGATCGTCAGAACGATGGCCGCGGATGCATATGGGCGCGTACATACTTCACGGTAAGCGCGTACGCGTCCTTAACGAGGACATGCGTTCCGCGGGAGAAGTCAGAGGGGTGCACGATGAGGCAGTTGGAGAGCGCGAGGGCGTCGCTGGGGCAGCCCTGCACTTGGAAGCTGTGTGCGTGTCAGTTGCTAAGCGCGCGTGGAGTGCTGGGCGATGCGACACGCACTATCCACCTCCCGACGATCGTGGTGGAGGCATGGGGGAAGCTCCTCGGCGGTCTACGCTTCGCTTCTCGAAGAGATCCTGGGACGGATCGTTGTACTGGGGCCCCGGATTGCGCGGGAGGGACTGGTAGGAGCCCGAGTGAGGTCCGCGACCGTATCCTGAGGGCGGGGGAGGTGTGTTGGATGCGCCGCCACGAAAGAAGCTCATGAGGGTCGTAAGCAAGAAAAGTAGAGAGATTGAGTACGCGGTCGGGAGCAAGAGAGGGTAATGCGGATTGACTGGCACTCGTCACTGAACAATGCCACCGCCTCCGGCCCGGATGACCGCCACCTTTACTCCTCCTTCCATGTCGACCGAACTTGAAGAGTATCCCGAGGGATACGACGAGGCCTCGCCGGGCGGCGGGTTCTTCGAGGACTATCCAGATGTCGACCGCCATTCATGTCAACTCTTGGGGCCCACGGCGCTGGTACGTATCCGCAGCCCGGCGTGCACATAGCCGCTCACGGTGGAGTAGGTCGTCCAAGCCCTCATGGGCGTGCTGGTCATCGCGTCGCTGTTGTATAAACGGTATAGGGAAAAGCCTCGCCGACCGTGGCGTATATGGTGCGCGTTGCAGACTACCCTTCCGTCAAAAGCTCACCATTCGTAGGCTGTTCGACGTCTCCAAGCAGGTCGTTGGCCAAATGTTCGTCCACGGCGTGAACGTCCTCATCTCTGGCGTTGTTTCCCATCATACTTCGAACAACGCATGTGTATCATACTTCCTCAACATCCTCATTGACACCACACTCGGTACGCTCCCTCTTCGCTTATCACGCGCGTGTCCTCAAGCCTCCTAGGTGTCGGCTTGCTATACCTCATCTTGCAACTCCTTGACGAGCTCTTGACGAACAAACTGCAACTGAAAGGCTTTAAGTCTGGTATCTATGGCACACCACCCTCCGTCAGCTACTGGGCCCGCCAGTCGGCCATATACGTCCTCGCCCTCACGACCATGAAGCTGCTTGTGGTTGGGTTGCTTGTACTCTTCCCCGGCATCTTCAACATCGGGGAATGGCTACTCAGTTGGACTTGGTCTGACGATGGAGATGGCTTCCAGGTCGTCTTGTGAGTGATCGGCAGTATTCCGCATGCATAGTACTCAAATGCTCCCCTAGCACCATGGGCCTATTCCCCATCATCATGAACATCCTGCAATTCTGGCTCATCGACTCCATCGTCAAGGCGTCCGAACACGGCGTGCCAGCGCACGACGAACACCTAGATGAGCATGATCCGCTCGACCGAGAGCCCCTCTTTCAGGCACCGTCCGACGACGAAGACGACGGTTTGGACCGGCCTCGCCACGACATCGAGAATCCTCGCATACACTCCCGATCACCCGTTCGGAGGTCGCGCTCTATACACAAGGACGACGCTGTCGCCAGCATCCGAAGTGCATCCATCGGCGATATCAAGGGGACGCCCTCCGATGATATAGAGCTGCAAGACGAGCCTCATTCGTATCCGCCAAGTTTGACGAGCAGCCTCGCGTCCTCAGCCGGGTCTACCACCGGAAGCGTGACGCCGAAGCCCGCCTCTACGAAGCTGAACAAGCCGAGAAAGAAGGAGGCTCCAGCTGCCCTTGACATCACCCGCAGCCTTCCTCCCTCGAGAAAGGCCACGCAGGACGATGAGACAGGGCATGCGGGGAACGACAGTTGGGCAAATTGGGACGACGGTGATGACTGGGCAGAACGGGTTGGCGAGGAGGAATGGACCGGCCGACGAATATCCAACAAGAAGGATGAGTTGGGTAGCGTATGGGCGAACCCCAGCCCCGCGCTTCTGAGTGCACGGAAGATGGATTAGGTATATTACGGACACGATGTAGTCTCTAGCCTCTACTCGTACATACACCCTCTCCTTATTTTCTCTATACATACCCTGTAGACGCGGCGAACACGATTTGAGCGGCCAGCCTACTTTGGGTGGCGACGCGCGGGGCCGTAATGAGGCACACGTGGGCAACGCGCCTTGATCGTCAGCCACCTTCACAAAATCTTTGCCGCCGTCATCGCCGTCAGCGCCCACGATGGACGTCGATCCCCCGAAAGCAAACGGCGGCACGCTCTCGCTCGACAACATTCTCGGCGAGGATCATGAGATGCTCGAGCACCCTGGCCTGAACGGCGCCCCCGCCGGCGGGTGGGACGAGGAGGCCACCGAGCATCCAGTCGCGGAGGGCTTCTGCATAGAGTGCGAGGGTGCGTAGTGGTTTTATGGTCAATGTAGAGATGTTGACAGGGCGCCACGCAGACCAGCCTGCCCAGGTCCACTGCGAATCATGCGGGGACGTCTACTGCGACGTGTGCTTCGCTGCCCAGCACCGCAAGGGCTCGCGCAAGCGGCACGTTACGCGCCCGCTTACCCAGCAGACGGAGAAGAAAGCAAAGAACGAGACCGATGCGGTGCCGTCAGGCGCCGCCACCGAAGCGGTGAGCACGCGGCGCTTGCCGCGTAGGCCAAGGCAAGGCTGACCCCCATGATCGCAGAAGGACGAGGAGGACTCGGACGATGAGGACTGGGTAGACGCGTCTGCGGTACCCTCTGGGGAGCCGCTTGGTGCGGCGCCAGCGGTCGGAGAAAGCGTCGGGGAGTGGTTCGTGGAGCGGGCGAAGTACATTCCCCTTCGCCTTACTTTGGGCGAGCGCAAGTTCTTGCGACTGCTCGAGGCTGCACTGAATGTATCTGAGTACACAGACAAGGTGCGCGTGCCAGATATATGCACCGACTTTCCTTTTAACCCGCGCTCAGATCGACACTATCGGGTTCGGACTGTCAAAGGCGAAGCGCATAGTGCAGCAGATTCGCGAGCTATGCGCTATTATGTCCGGCCTTCTCCTTGCTGCCGACTACAAGCAAGGGCAGGAGCTCTTCTCCGATCGCGACTTCGACAAGAATGCCGAGTTCTACCAGCGCGTCTTCGAGCTAGGGAGAAGACACAAGATCATGAACCCGGACAAGATGCGGACGACATACGGCAAGCTCATCTACTTATTGCAGGTGCGTCATTATACCATACTTTCCCGAGCATCTAACTGAGCAGGACCATAGGACAGTCAAACGCCCGAAGTCAAGGACATTCTTGGGTTTTCCTGCGTCTCGCCGATCAAGACGGTATACACTGTCCTCGAAGAGGCCGAAGCCATCGACCTACTTCGCGAAGACATGATCACCGTCGCCACGAAGGAGATTTACTCAGAAGGCCGCGCCCGCCGAGACATCCAGAAGGACATCAAGGCGAAGGAGCGCGCCATTGAGCACCTCTCGTCGCGTTACTCTCGCCCAGGTCTCTCGCAGGAGCAAATACGACAATGCTTGTACTCCATTGGCGACAACCACGCTTTCTTACGCGCCAACCGCGACCCATGCGAGAAGATGATTGGCTACTTGAAGCAGTTCTTCCACCCGACGCAAGCGAAGGAGTCGAAGACAAGTCTGGCCATTCGCAGTGGCAAGGGCGGCGCACGTCTCTCACACGACCACTCCAAGCAATACGCATACGTGCTGCAAAGCTTGACGCTATGGCGCGAGATTCTGCACGGTTAGCTCTTTTCAACGTGCAGTATCGACTTCAGCTGACGACAAGCCTACAGACATGTTCCGCTTATGGTCGCTCGCTGAGCAGGATTTGCTTTCCGACAAGGTCCCTTACCGGCTGCGCGACACCGGTCAGGGCCTCAATCGCGTGCAACCAGCGCCCAAAACCTCGCGCATGATGCACTCTATCCTGCACAAAGCCCAGTCCTCCGTCGGCTCCTGGGTCGGCTCGAGCGTCATCCACATGGGCGACCACAACGTGCCGAACGCGCTCCTCTTCATCGACAAGTACACGCAGATCTACCGCATCCTACTCCCCATCTGCAACACGCTGCAGCAGATTCCGGGTTTGGCGAAGGGCAGCCCGGCGATCGCATCGTATATCGAGGACGAGTTCGGCTCGGTGGAGGGCGCGCAGCGGGAGATCCTGAGCGACTTCTTCCGCCACGGGTTCGATGGATCGGGCGCGGATAACTTCTTCGACGCTGGTAGCTGCATCGACGGTCGTTTGACGAGCGCCTGGAACTGGTGCTCGTCATTGGAGAAGAAACGGTTCTTCCATCTGTTCCTCCTGACAGGTATGTGGTGTCGCTTTCTATCTGCTATGCTGGCTCACACCTCCGCAGGATTCGTGGGCTTCGACGGTGATTGGTAACAACTGTAGACCTGTCTGGTGGTTTTGTAGATGCTTTCGTTGATTTGCTATCAAGACGATATCGACTGTTCACAGACGCAGACTTGTCTTGCACCAATTAGCCTCCTGTGCGGGCGTCCAGTCGTCGACGCAGAACTTGGTTATCTGCTCCCGAGTTGCCGTCCCAGTGCCATCTTAAAGACTGCGCCACCATCGTCATTCAACTGCAGTGTGGTGCATCGGATCTGCGGGGTACGGTATCGTCCAGCATGTCCACTGCCTCCTACTTCATCACGCAGATGCGGTCTCTCCACAGTACGCACTGCATCCTGTCTCGTCGTTCCTTCGCCTTTTCTTGCCCGAGCTCTGTACTCTCGCCAACATCCTTCAAGCCCTCGTCTTGCAATCGCAACAATATATGGACATTGATCCATCGAAGAGGCAAGCCTTGAAAGAGCTTCTTGTGCCTGTTATCAACTTCTCCGGACTTGGCGGATGGGCCCATGCGCACCTCGCCACTTTTCTCCACTTCATTGCTTACCTTTCCAGGTAACGTTTTCGTGAGGTTTGGCCGTCACGCGTAGCGCGAACCACGGCCTCGCTACATCTTCGGTTCATACGTCAAGATTCTCGATCTAGAGGGCTATATAGTCGACGATAGCATCTGGGGCTCTGCTGGCCCTCTTGGGCTGACCCTCTAATGTCATGCAAGTCACCTACAATCCGATAGTCCAGGAATCTGTCGACGTCGTCCAGACCTTGGGGATGCAGATCATGGTCAATCTCTTTCTTGAAGGTGAGTTGCACGGTGCGTATATCCAGCTTACGCCTGATTTGGTTCTCAGGTGTGCAGATCACGCTGGGTTTTGCTGCTATCTCGGCTCTCGCGTATGTATAAGAACTCAGTCAATCCACTACTGACTGTTGCGACAGTCATGCTGGCGGGAAGAAGTTCTCCTTGTACTTCGCCATTATTCTCGTGATGCTGGCGTTGTTCGTCAACACCGTCATGAATCTTCTCTTCAATGTCATGCAACTACCAGGTGTCCTAGCCGCCAATTATCCTGACAGACAAGGCCTCGCTGATCGACTGACGAGGATGAAGATCGCTGCCGATGTATTACGGAAAGTGATTGTGAGTCTGGCCTTTCCCGCTCATCGGCATAACTTGCCAATGCACTGCAGCTCTTTGTTAGCGACATCATTGTTATCTGGCGAGCTTGGATCATGTATCCCAAGAGCTACATAGTCAAGACACTGCTCGTGTTATGCGCTCTCTGTGGCCTGGGTAAGTCAACCGACTAGCGTCCACCTAGGTTGATCTAACATCCGTTTAGGAGGACTGCTAGTTCACTCCGTCTACTACGATGATCCCACACATGACTACCCGGAAGCCATGTCCTTGTTGCTCCCAGTATGCACCTTAGCCATGAACGGTATTGCCACTCTGCTGGTATCTTGGCGGCTATGGTAAGTAGTAGTCTTGTCAGACCATCAACCACTTCATTGACGTACGCGTTTGTTGTAGGACGTACAGACGGGACATCAAAATGGCATTCGACCACGCTAGTGGGGCTACGAGAGTCGAGACGGTGCTCGGGCTACTCGTTGAATCCAGCGTGGTTTACTGCGTCTTATGGGTGCCTTGTTTGGGGCCTTACAATTCTCGTTTTCTCACCACTCCGCAGGGAGTGCTCACCTTCGTCATCATCAGAAACGACAGATACCCAAACACGGTCACCTCATACGAAATCATAGCGGCCAGCTATCATTACTTTGCAGTAAGCGAGGACATATTCTCGAAGAACATGTTCTCTAACTTGACACGCAATGTAGGGCATATATGTGACTCTGGTCATTCTCGTGCTCGAGCTGCAGAAGACCTTCGCCAACTCACTCGACGTCTCGACGATGGTGTCGCGCGGAATTTCCTTCGCTGCGACGCCTGCTCTTCCAGGGCATGATACAATAACAGACGACTCATACGACTCATACGACTCGGGCACTCAGCCCTCCGCCACAGTGCGCGGGTCAAGTGTCTCTAGCACGGGCTGCAAGGGCAAGGGCCCGGCACGCCACTATATGCCTAACGGATCGGACGTCCTGGAGTTACGACCAAGACGGTCAATGGATGGATCTGTAAGCGGACAGCCTGCCGATGTATACGCGGGTATGGAGGACTTGGGTATGTCTAGTAACGTTTCTAGATGAAGTTCGCGCGCCCCGAGTACTGTACGATATATCGATGACCCACGATATGTATTTATGAATACTTAAACTCCATCTATTTGCCCCAAAGAATCACTGCCAGCTCCGCATAACGAAGAACAGAAGGATAGCCAGTAGGGCCATGGCGACCATCGTAACATGCCCGCCGAAGTCGCTCCAAAAATCGTTCACCTCAAAGGCAGGACGGGGCGGCGGATCGACTGCCACACGTACTCGATGCAGCGTGCCCGGCTCATTGCGCGCTGTTACGATGAAAAGCGTCTGTCGCGCTTGATCGTGAACGTAGCGGTCGCCCTCCTCCAGCCCGCTTACGCACACCCGCCGCCCCTGCGTGAGCTGCGAGGGGAGGAATAGCTCCGTTTCCCTTGAGAGAAAGGGCGGCTGCGAGGTAGCGGGTGGATATTGAGCAGGGTCTCCAGACGAGCCTACGCTTGCCTTCTCCCCCGCACCCGGGCTCGACGCCCACTCGAACTCGCACTCCCCCTCCGTGACCTCGTACCTGAAGCGCAGCGGCACACCCGCTGTCTTCGCCGGGTACGGGCGTACAATAGCAGGTAGGATTCGTCCGCCATTATCGAGCATCGGACTCTCCTGGGGGATTGGCCCCGGGTGGTTCGGGTCGTCGAAGAGGAGCGACGGCGGGAGCGCGCGCCTCTGGCTGAACCACGAAAAGTTCTCCCCGTTCCAGTCGTCGCCCGTCCGATCGTCGTTCAGTGGGTTGTAGTTCCACAGCGTGAAGCCGACCAGCGCACGGTCAAGCGCGGTGACGAGCGCGTCCATCGCGCGCAGCTGCCAGGTGTAGTCATCCGTCTTGAACGCCTCGCCCTTGTTCAGGTTCATCGGGATGCCGCACTCGCCTATGAGGACGGGGCGCTCGCCGAGGGAGGAGTGCCCGGCATTGACGATGTTGCGGATCTGGACGGCGTAGTTGTCGCGCGCGCCGCCTTGGCCCCAGTAGAGGGCGCGAGGGAGGAACATGCCGCGCGAGAGGCCTTGGACGTTGACCGTGAAGTCGCCAAACTCGCCAGAAAAGAGGGTGTTGAGGTCGTACCAGTGTGGTGCGTATACCATGTTGGGGACTTGGTTTCCTCGCCATGACGGTGGGCAGAATTCATTCGGGATGGGCTCGACGAAAAGGAATTTGTTGGGTGCGGCAGCGTGGACACGGCTGGCCCACCGCTGGAGGAATGGATAGTAGAAGTCGGTGTACCAGTCGACTGGCTTGCCTGTCAAGGGGTGCTTCGAGAAGTAGTTCTCACGAAGGACAACTGCACTGTCCTTCTTCACATCCCATCCCCATACGCCGTGCATCTCCCATAGGCAGTGACCGCCAGTAGGCCCGTCTTCTCGCCAGACTTTGCGCTTGTCCATATTGAGCACCGCGCTACCTGTCTTGCGAGTCGGGAAGGGGAACGAGCGTGTCCAGTGCGCGACTTCCGTCGGGCGACCAGCGCCTAGCTGGAACGATTGGAAGGCAGTTGGCACGTATGAAAGATGGAGGTCGGTGTTGTAGTCGAAGCTATGAAGAGACTTGAGATCGATGTACCCGCGGTGAGGTTCGTTCATCACCTCAAAGCCAATCACGGCTTCGAGGTCACCGACCGCGCGTACGACTCGCTCGAACATATTGAGGAAGGCACTCTGGAGGAACTCCTGTACGGGTATCTGTGCATCGGTAATCTTGAGCTTCGGAGCGAAAGTGTCGCCAGCCCAGAAGACGGTGGACATAGTGGCGGCAGCGAGCTTTTGGTAGCCACAGGGCCATATGCCGCGCTCATCCTCGATGTGCCCACCGCCAACGACGCCGCGAAGGAAGGCTGCACCCGTCTCCTCTAGTGCGTGCAAGTCGAAGCCCACTGCATCGACTGTCCAAGCGGGTGCTCCAGAGCCACCAGAATAGCGTGACCATACGTCCTGATGCATTGACACGAACGCAGCCAGACCGTATTGGGGAAGCATGGAGAGAAGTGCGCGGACGTAGTCGAGGTATTCCACGTCATATTGTCCTGGGCCAGCATGTTCGACGGCCTCCCAAGTGACGAGGAAGCGCACGAAAGTGAGCCCCCACCGTCGCAGTCGCGACAGGTGTTCGTGTGCCTCTGATAGAGGGAAGGGACGGCCAACAAAGGTTGCGCTATGGTGTTCGGCAGGGAATATGTCGTGATCGTGATTGACTGGGCTTGAATCGCAGGTGAGCCTGTGGATGTTGAACGTTCTGTGTATGCACGCACGTTTTGCAGGATCCAGAGAGGTTCACGCCGCGGAGGTTGCAGACGCGTCCATATCCATCTACGAAGTGTCTTCCGTAGCTTCGTATGCCGCCAGCTGTCCCTTGACGCGACCAGTCGTGTGCATAGGAGCTCGTCGAGCCCGGCGTGTAGTCGGCGGCTAGGGATGGATGCTCTGCATACTTTTCATCAGGGGGAGCACCTGCCAGTGGAGATGTTTGCTGCGCTTTCGAGGGGCTTTTGTTGTCTCCTACGAGCACGAAAGACGCCTCCGAATCCGAGGGGTACTCCATGGCAGGAGGCAAGGCGCGTTCGTCGTCGCCGGCTGTTTTGGGTAGTTATTGCGCGATGTGCATTGTACTCACGGCCCGCGCCTCCGCTGAGACGCGTCTCTTGTTCTCAACGGTCATGTCACTCTGCTCCAGCGCAGAGTAATCCTTACTGCCTCCGTCCTGTGTGTCAAACTCAACTACCGAATTACCGTCTCTATGGCACTATCATGCGACGAGGCGTCCGCACAAAAGTAGCGCCCATGCTTCCGAAAGGATCGCATTTAAGCGCCTGTATGGCACTGCCCATGCACGCGACGTTCTGCACACCATGAAGAGACAGTATCATGCACACCTATCTTCCCTCCACCACCATGTCGCAAGCTCAAGTATCGCGTACGCCTCCTTGGGAACCCACACTTAGTCCAGTTCCATCTTCTCTGTCCGGACGGTCACTGGAAGATGACGGATGCGGCGACAGCACCGAAGGAATATCGCACCTACCTCCGCTAGCTGGGACGGACTCGGATTCAATTAATTCGCGCTCAGAGAATCATGGAAGCGAGGATGACAAGAACGTGAACCAAAGCGACGACGACGCTTGCGCATCGCGCAAGGACGACCGCAAAAACGCGAGAACAGGTCAGGACACCGGAGGTGCCCCTCAGAATGACCCATCGCGCCTCTTTGGGATGCCGAGGTACGCGCCTTTTCACAGAGGCAGAGGTGGATGTGCGTACGCTCTCTTTCTCGTTCCTCGTCGCCTTTTAATTTAACCCTGTCACTACCCAGTGGACGATTATAAGGAGCTCTATCCCGAAGACCCATACGGCGCTGAGGCTGGAGAGAACGCACGCGTTTGGCGTGTATATCTGGACGAGAGTGCCGAATTCGATTCAGACATGCTTCGGGGCTATCGTGATTCGTTGGACGTGCACCTCGTTTTCGTAAGTGCCTCGGATTTTTCTTAGCAACACAGCTTCTGAACAATCCCTATCAGGCTGCTCTCTTTTCCGCTGTAGTCACCACATTCGTCGTACAGACATCACAGGCTCTTCAAGTGGACTATGGCCGAATCACGTCTGCCCTCATGCTGGAGATGGTCGCCTTGCAGCGCGCAGGTTCTCCGGATCAAGTAGCCACTGCCAATATTGACTTGAGCACGCGGACATTCTCGCCGAACGACGTCCTGGTGAACGCGCTGTTCTTCGCCAGTCTTTCTCTTTCTTTGTCAACGACGTTGATGGCTGTCCTTCTCAAGCAATGGCTCGCTGTAATACCCTGTCCTCGCTTCTGCATTGCAATCGACTGACGAGTCTTCAGGAATACTCCACGGTCCCGCCAGGAAGCCCTCGAGACCGGGCGCTCATCCGCCAACTTCGGTATCAGGCCTTCAGCAAGTGGAAGGTGCACATCATTGTTGGCGTCGTCCCCTCGCTTTTGCACGTATCACTAGGCCTTTTCCTGCTGGGCCTCGTCTTCTTCGTCTATATGCTCGCTTGGCCAATTTTCGGAATTGTACTTGCCATCGCCAGTGCGACCTACGCGTTCTACTTCGGAACACACATCCTCGCCATCGCGCGATGGGAATGCCCCTACAGAACACCCATCACTTTCGCTGTACGGGAAACCTGGTTGTACTGCAAGACGCTCTACAATCGCTTCGCCGTTCCAGCTCGTAGAATCCAGCTCGTTGCATCTTACCGGCAATTCGAGATGCGCGCAGTACGCTTTACCGGTCGGAACCCTCTTGCAGATGACTCGTCGGTCCTCGAGCTGATGCACGATGGATTGATGTGGCTGTATCAATCTGCGTTCAACCCTACCGCGCAAGCCATTGTTATCGACACGTTCGCGGGCATGCCCGGCGCCGCAAACCCGGCACGCGCAGACTATCGAGCATGGATACACGAGATGATCAACGCCCTGAATGGCCGTTTCCTTCTCCACGTCATGTCCGGGAGGTTCGACGAGCAGGGCCTCGCCGACTTCGAGAGGTCCGTGCGCGCCCTCAGCACTCTGTCGAACAACGAGTCTGCCAGGGAGCACCTATTTTTCAGCACCCGCAGAGTACTCAGGGCGGCCGAGGAAACGATCCTCAAGCGATTCAACTCCGGCTCTGAGCTCTTCGGGCGCCTTATGGTTGTGAGCAGCATCGCATATCCGGATGAATGGCAATCCTTCGGTATCGACCTATTCAAAACGCATCTCTTCCATCTCGATCCGGACTTCAGGCTGTCGTTGCCGGTATGGCGGTTGCTGATCACGAACACGATCAACATCGCTAGGATTTACCCTGGTGCAGATGCCTTCGAGCGCATTGTTTCGATTGTACGTCGAAGACCTGCTGTCATGGAATGCCTATTGCGACTCTACCGCGGGCGGAACACGTTGAATGGGTTCGGCGCATACCGGCCCTACGAAAGCACGGCGACACTCGGAGAGGTCTGTCACTTCCACTCGGACGTGAAAGACCAGGTCACTGCCTTGTTGTGCAAGATATTGGACTGCGATATTCTGAGAAACAGTCAGTGTCCACTCCTTTACTCGTCGTCGTCGATCACTAACACGACATGCAGCTCAGATCACGGCTTCACTTATCGACGTCTCTAATTGCGCAGGCTTAGCCATTCCAGCCTGGCTGTTCACAAGCGCTCGTCGCAAACTGCAATTCAAGGCAGAGGCCCTTGGGGACCTTCATGCCTCGAACGAGCGCGACAATCATGTAGCGCTAGCCAATGTGCTGGCGTTATTCGGCGTGTTCACAGACAGGCGAACCTACTCGAGCGTACCACTCGAAGTGATGCAATCTTGGCTGAACGCTCACAACGCTCCCCGCCGTCCGCACGCCCTCGATAATCTGTACCCCCTCGCAGTCGACGATGATCCAAACCCGCTCAAAGCGTTCTCGTCTGTCTATCGATACGTCGAGTACGCGCTGACGGACGTCTCTGTCCTGTCTGACGAGCCGGACAAGCGATTGGCTATGCATGTAAAGATGCTGTCAATGCTTGACGACTTCTCCTTCCTTTCCTGCCTGCACCGCATGCCCTACGACACGCACAGGATTGGCATTCACGGAGATAATACCCTTGTTCTTCGAGCGATGACTGCCTACGTACGTGCGGCACTCGTGACGCACTTCCACGGAGGGATGATAGGCGCCCTCAATCCGCTTCTCACGGACGACAACGTCGCTTACATGGTCATCTTGTGCAAGAGCGAATTCTTCCCCTCCGCGGACCTTCCAAGACATCTGAACGCGGCAATCCTGGAAGATAGATTGCAGATACTCGAGCGTTACGAAACTGTTCTTCATACATTGTATGATCGCACGAAGTCATACAAGGTCTGGCGACGGGTCTTCTTGGATACCAGGACTGCGCTGCACTCTGCGATGGCTACGCGCGCTATAGATCATATCTCGCCGCAGCACGTCTCGGAGTGCAGGGCCTTAGTACGCTTCGCTCAAATCATTTGCGCGCACGGCTCGCAAGACGATCAAGATACGAATCTTTATGTCTATACGACGGTACATTGGTTGAACAGCTTGTAAGGGTTCGACCAATTGCTCAGATGCATCCATCACTGATCGTACTTCGTCACAGCGGAATACCACCGTTGCGGGTACAAGGGCATCGCATGTTTGGCCCTTACGCAGTCGCATTCTCGGCCGTAAACGCGCGATTTCCTGGGTACACTGAGAAGCTACATGGCTCCAGGGAAGTGAGGCGCCTCGGATTTGCGTTGCGTACAGAGCTCTCGTAAGTCTAAGAATGCAAAGGGAATTGCTGAGCTCACATATGTTTCTCAGAGACGATGAGATTGACCTGGGACAGATTGTATGAATATTCCTGCTCGGGAAGGACGATGGTATATACTCTATGTGGGAAACTATGCACGCAACAAAATCGAGGGGAAGGGTGACGGATATCTGAGGCGAAGTTGAGTGGAACTCGAGACAATCGAAGCGTTCGAACAGCTAGAATCGGCAAATTCCGACCAGTCTACTGAGGTGCGCCGTCTCGTTTCGAAGCACCGTCATCACGACTCTTCAAGCCATCCAGCGGGCCAAGATCAAGCTCGCAAAACACTTGAATCGCTGCAGCCCGCGGAAAGGATATTACGGCCGTTAATGCAACAGCGCCCATACCGTCGCATCATCGCTTCGAAGCGCCGGCATGGCAGTGTCGTATCGTGCATGCTGTCCAGCGCGACGGTGACAATACTCAGACTCGAGGTTTTATCGATGATCATCAGGGCACGAGGCTTGTACAGCTTGTTCTCCGCTTCTGACATCTCGCTGCTTGTTCACCATCATAGCGGGCACGACCTTCCAGCAGGTATGTACGTGCTATCTCTCTGCCTCTACATACAGCTGCTCATGGATCACTAGTCATGACCTCTCCTGCTGAGACGAACGCATGCGAATTCCCCCATGACAGCCCTTCCGGTCGACTGCCCAAGCAGGCTGATCCGGCTTTCGGACATAAAACTCAAGCAACTCCCCAACATAACGACCACACGCACGGGGGACGATTCGAAAGTACAGGGTCCCGGACGACCAACAATACATTCGGTATTCCCAAACATACGAGCAGGGGCCCATTCGGATGTGGGTGAAGATATCTTGTACTTGACCTCGTCGCTTATCCCGTTCGAAGTCGATGATTACAGTGAAATCTACCCGGAGGACCCTTACGGCGCCGAGGCGGGCGAGAACGCCAGGGTCTGGCGAGTTTACCTCGACGAAAGCGGCCAATTTGATGAAGACATGCTGCGGAGTTATCGAGACTCTCTGGACGTGCATCTCGTCTTCGTACGTCTGGTACCTGGCTTTGCCTTTCTGCGCGAAGACTGAAACCCTTTCTTCTAGGCGGCGCTTTTCTCAGCCGTTGTCACGACTTTCTCTGTCGAGACAGCTAAATCTCTTCAGCCGAATTATGGTCGCATAAGCGCGGCCTTGCTTTTGGAACTCGTCGCACTACAACGAGCAGGCTCTGCAAACGCCGTGCCCTCGACAGACGTCAACTTGAACTCGCAAGCCTTCTCGGCTGCGGATGTTGCCACCAACGCGCTGTTCTTCGCCAGCCTGTCGTTGTCATTATGCACAACACTGGTAACCGTTCTGCTGAAGCAATGGCTTGCAGTAAGTAGCGCGCTGGGCTTTTTCTCGCATAGCGATGGGTCTGATTAGCTCGTATCAGGAGTACGCCAAGGTGCCCCCTGGTAGCCCCCGAGATCGCGCTCTCATCCGCCATATGCGATATCAAGCGATGCAACGATGGAAAGTCCCGGCTATTGTGGGCTTAGTGCCATCCCTGCTGCACATTTCTCTGGGGCTATTTCTCTTTGGTCTGCTCGTCTTCCTCTCTGGGGTGTCATGGCCGGTGTTCGGCGTCGTTGCTCCGTTCGCATGCGCCGCCTACGCTTTCTACGTGATCACACACGTCCTCGCCATCGCCGACTGGCAATGTCCGTATCGCACACCGGTCACGTTCGCCATACGGTGGCTCCTCCGCCTTGTAGTGGCCATCTATAGCCATGTGACATCTTCAACGAAGGTTCCAGCGCTTGCGACTTACCGCCAACTGGAAATGCGCGCAGTGCGCTTCTGCAGCGCGTCTTCTCCTGCTCAGGTTACGCCGTACGTTGTAGCTTTGATGCATGATGGGTTATATTGGCTCTACCGATATGCCCTGAACCCTACTGCTCAGACCATCGTCATCGAGAGCTTCGCTGGTCTACCTACAGGCCCCGACGAGCGACATGACGATCATTTGCATTGGATACAGGATATGTTTGGCCTCCTGCGCACTCAACTGCAGCGCGGAGACATACCTGATGATATCCGCGACCTACAGATCACAGAGAGGCTCCTGCGTGCTGCGGGGACTCTGGCTGGATACGTAGAACTCAGGAGAGCTATGGCAATTTCTGACGACGATATGGCGATCAAAGACGCGCACACTGAACTACAAACGGCTGTTGCACCTCTCACGCAAAAATTCTCCAGCCGCAGTTGGAGGGTTTCCTCGAATCATCGTCTGAAGCGGAGACTTCTCATTGCCCACGCAGTCGCATTCCCCAGGCGGCCAGTCATCGACAGCGCATATCCGAACGACAATATCCTCAATATGGATGCCGACGTAGAGCTCCCGGTGTCGGTCTGGCAATTGCTGTTGGCCTACGCTCTTCGTTACACTACTGCAATCCGCCCAGAGTGGACACCCGAACCTGGATCGCCTTACATCAGTGCGGCTCTCGAAAGGCGTTGCGTCGGAAAGCCAGAACTGAAGAATCTCATCGGCCTAGTGTGCGCCAGTTATTCCTGGGATACGCCCGATTCTGGGTCTTACCGGCCGTACGAGAGTGCGGCACCTCTGGGGGTCATCTGTAAGCATCATGCAGATGTGATGGAGAGCCTCACACAGTTCCTGTGCGATCTCCTGCGCTGTAAAGAATGTGAGGCTTTCCCGAATTCAACAACTCTGGATACTGAAGATGCGAACAGCACAAATTGTCGCCTGCCTCATTGACGTTTGCGTGCGCATGCAATCGTCCATTCCTGCGTCATTGCTCGACTTGGCGCTGGTCATCTTTCGCGAGGGCATGGATCGTCTTCCACAAGCGCAGCCAGAAACCGAATACCGGATTGCAGCCTTCTTGCAAGAGAACATCGATTCTTTATTAGGGCAGCTCGGGATTCTCGTCGGTTATCACGCGTATCGTATGGTCGACGACCACTCAGAGACAACCGATCTGTGCTACCGCCACTTGTTGAGGTGTGCGTCGGACGGTGTCCAGCATGCCCCCATCATCGAGCACTCAGCGATGTTGGGTGATGTCGGCAATCTCCTGGACAGCATTCAGGCCTCCCTCGACCTGACTTATAACACGGCATTCCCAGTTACTACTATGCAGAGGCTTGGCAAACTGTCGAGCCTTCTGGATACACTCTCGAAGCGCTCATTCCTCGCCATCTTGTACGCGATCCTGCTTCGCAAGGACTGTACCGCGCTGTTCAAACCCGGGATCTACAGCAGCATCCTGCGCGTGATGACGGCGTTTATCCGGGCAACGATGGCGGTTGCATGGTCGTCCGACGAGTTCAAGGAAACCAGAATTGTCAAGAACGCCTTCAATGACCTGCTCTCCAACGCGAACGTAGCCTTCATGCTATCCTTATGCGACACGACAGCCGCAGATGAGCGCGACAGGCTTCCCTTCGAACGAGCGCTGCAGAGCTTGTACCTGCAGACGAAGTCATGGTCAGTTTGGCGCGCAGCCCACCGTCGTCTTATCGGGATGCTACACAGCAGCAACGCCGTGAGACACACCCCGGACCTTCCTTCTCGTCAATTTTCCCTGTATCTATCCCTTCAAAGATTCGCGTATCTCGAAGTCTCATCATCACCTCATACCCTCCTGGCGAATGAGCCACGGTCACAAGAAGGATGGGAAGGGAAACTATACCTCGCCAATCTGTATGTCTATTGCTCAGCAATGTGGCTTGAAGGTCTTGATCACCGCCGCCTCCGCCTCACGCCGTAAGATTCTTCACCAGCTCTCGACTCTCCGTTTGCGTGACTGACTCTGTCTCAGGGAACTGCCGCCGCTCAAGTACTTGATTCCAGAGGTGGATGGAAACTCCGTGTATGGTCCATATGCTATCCGATTTATAGATTTGAACTACTTCCTGGTGCCGCAGCCTAGTCGGTGGAGCATGGCTAGTACACTTTCTTTCGTGGATTCTAATGAATATGTCTACTCGGGCCTTGTACCATACGAGGTAAGGTGTAGTCATACCTGACCAGCGGAAACTTACCTTGATTTCAGGATTCCACGAATCTGGAGGATGCAACGGAGACTGTGGTGACGGCGACAACGAAAGGAACGTGCATGACGCCAGGTATCAGGAGTAAGATGTAAATCCGCCGGGATGACACCCAAATGAAGCGCTTTCGCCATGTAAAAGGGAGAGGTGCTCCATGACGAGGGAGGCGACGTGTGAAAGGGACGAGAGATGTCGAACGACGACGCCTCAGTGAGTGCAGTCTTCCGTCAGCACATGCATATGGCGCTATCGCAGCAGAATATCCATGCATACCATATCCTCCTCACGAGCCGATACAGGGAATTATCATGTATACTTGCCCGCGCCTCTCTCATTCCGTCTCTCCCCCTCCGCTACCGGCCCCCTCTTTGCTGGGCGTTCCTCCATTCACTCGCTTGCTGGTACTGGGTGGCACCGCACCCGCCGCGCGGTCCTTCGAGCTCGTGCTCAGCAAGCTCTGGAAGAAGTTCTGCAGCACCTCGTGCTGCGTCTGCCCCGTCGGGCTCGGACTTGGCTTAGCCGCTGCGATATCGCGCGCGCTGAGCGCAGCGGCGCCTGCGAGCTGGTTTGGCCGCTGCGCGGCAGGCCGTCGCGAGGTTGAGGACGAGAGGGACGCATTTGCCTCCATTTCTGTGAGCACGCGCTCGACGTTGGGGAGGAAGGAGCCTCCGACGGGGCCGACGATGCCGCCGGGCGCCATGTCGTTCGGATTGCGGAACGCCCCGCGCGGGTCGCGGTCGGGCTTCTTCGCGTTCTCGTCGTAGTGCTTCGAGAGGAAGGTCGGCTCGGGCATGGGGGAGATGAGCGGCGGGAGGGGGTGCTCTTTGACGCCCTGGTCTGGCGCGAGACGACTGTACATGATCCTGACGCTCTCCTGATCTTCGTCTTCGTCCGGCGCAGTGTTTGTCGTCCATGCGCGTTGCCACGCCTTGACGTCGAAGCCCTCGCGCATAACGGTGATCTTGCCGGCGGAGTCCCATCCTGAGGGGATGATGATGTGGTCGCGGTCGAGGGTATTCGGCTTGTGCGTGAAGCGGAAGGGATTCTTCGTCTGTATTATCTCGGAAGTCGAGGTAGAGGCGGGCAGGGTGGATGTGGGTGACGGTGCCGGTGGTATGAACAGCATGTGGAGGGCATATTGTCGTAAAGTCGCCAGCGTTTCCGGCAGCAAAGTGGTGTAGAAGACGCCGGCACCGTCTGAGAGACTATAGTCAGTAGGGATACCTGCGATGATCTGAGGCAACCCACAAAGCAACGCTATTGTTCGCAAGACTTGCATGATGCCGTCCGTCCTCTCTTCCCAGTCTTCACCCTTGCCCTTGACCATGCCCTTTCCTGCATGGTCCTCGTCGATTTGGTCTGCCTTCGTGCATACGAACACAATGGGCACACCCGCCTCGTTCAGCGTGAATGTTCCTTCCGGGAGCTCAATGGCAGTATTAGCGGCCGCCGATATAGATGTAGACGCGGGTATAGATGGATCAGTGTAATGCTGCAGATAGTACTGCACTGTGACGCGTTAGCGACCGCGTCTCTCAAGCTCAGAACTAGCTCACATCGTTCTCGTGCCTCCTCTCTTGCGATGACCAGTTCGCGATCCTCCGTGCCGTGTGCCCACTGGTCGACCCAGCCAAGCCAGGTCTGCAGCTCGTCAACAAACGTCCATGGCTTCGTCCAGTCCAAGACAATCATGAAGAGCGAATGCTGCAGATTGTTCTGAGGGGGGATGAAGTGGGGTAGCAAGGATGTATACGTGGGCTGCGACGAAGGCACCGTGTAGACAGAGAGGCGCGCGAGCGTGTCTGTGGCGTACAAAATTCGTGAAATACTCGATGCGCGACGCGTTGCTCACGTACCAGACTCATCGCCCTCATCCCGGACGTCCGCCCAATCGTATCCGAGCGCGAAGTCCATCTTCTCCTGGACATCGCCGGCAGGTTCTTTCTGCAGGAGCGCGTTCGACAATGTAGTCTTCCCCGTCCCCGGCTGGCCGAGAAGCACAATCTGCTTGGAGGGTATAGAGCGCGTCGACGACACAGAATCAAGGATGGACGACCAGAGATCCTGCGGGATCGCCGACGGCGACTCCGGGCGCGACTCGGATTCCATGGTGGCTGTTGGAGACAACGCGCAAACTGTTGATCGCTTCTTGTTCCCGACCGTGATCACGACGAGGCAGCTTAGCGCCCATGGCCACAGACGCCAAACTACCACCGCACAGGTTGCTGGAGTCCGTCAATGCTCGGACGATACATCTCACGGAGCCGGATTGGTACATCACGGCGTCGACCAACCCCATCTCGTCGATCCCGCAATGCGCGCAGCTGCAGTCCTCCCTTGACCTGCCAGCCATCCCAGAGATGACCTTTGGCGGCAACTTCCTTTTGCTGGAGCACCGCCCGAGCGGCTGGAAGTATACCTTCACCTGCGAAGACGCGTTGCGTGGCGTCAAGAAGGACGAGGACGCGAACGGCGAAGGCATGATCAAGGTGAACTACGCCGATGCATGGATGAAGAGTCGGTAAGTATCCTCGGCACTTCGGACGCTGAATCATAACGAGCCGTGCAGTACAGATCCGAATTCGAGTTTGCCTATGCCCAAGACAGCGCAGACGCGTCCGTTCGACTGGACGTTCACTACGACGTATAAGGGACATCAGTTGACTTCCAATGACGAATGGCCTTCCGCGCCGTCTTATGCGGACGATGGGGTAACATCCGACGCCGAAGACGATGAGACTGCGCCGCCAAAGCCTCGTCCTGCCACTGCCGAATTCAAGTGGCAGCCTGCGGACCCAACAAATACCTCGCATGCGATCCCTCTAGCGGAACTCACGCGACCCGATCCTATCGTCTTCTATGCCGAAATCCCTCTTTTTGAAGATGAGCTGCATGACAATGGTGCCTCGAGCCTGCTCGTTCGCATCGTACGTCTCCTTACACCATTTGTGGCAACGCGATCCTCACATTCATCTCAGCGTGTCATGCCCGCGTGCATATTCATCCTAGCAAGATTCACCTTGCGCGTAGACAACGTACTCTTCAGAACGTACGACACGCGCATCTATAGCTCGCACGCGCCCGGGCCAAACGGCAAGACGGTAGTTGTGCGAGAAAGTGGAGGATGGGAGGCCGAGTACTCGAAAGTCAAGCAGGTGAGCATGCCTCCCAGGCGCAATATCTGCATTAGCTTATGGTCTATAGCTTCTACCGGATCCCAACGACCTGACACCCTTGACGAATCCTACATGGATCGCTCAAGTCCTCGCCGAGAAGATACCAGGCAGCCAAAGACGCGGTGCCGGGACCGGATGGGATGGGCTAGGAAAGCGGGTGGAAGTGCTGGAGCTTTGAGAGCTCCGTAACAATATAATTGTGCTGTATCTCTGTACCGTACCAAGCTGCCATGTACGTCTGAACGACGCGCGCGGCCGATTCACCCAAGTCCAACTTCAACCGTGCGAAATCAGCGCCACAAAGGCTTCCGTTTCCGACTTTGCTCCATTTGGTCAGAAGTCCTTTGTGTTTCCTTCGTCGATCAAAGCGCACCAAAAAATGGCCAGCACGGATTCTGTATCAATATTTGCCGAGGGGACCTTCGAGGAGCAGGTGCGCTGTGCGGTTGTGCGCGATCTGTGAGGCATCGCCAATCTGATCATCTACCACCAGATCCAAGAGCTGGTCAACTTCCTCGTCAGGAATCACTCGGACGAGGAGCGCACGTCCTTCATCCGCCCGTTCTCCGAGGCACTGAAAACCGAGGAGGGAAAGAAGTCGCTGAGCGAGGATGACGATAGGAAACGGGAGATCTTCTCGCACCTGGTGCCAGAGGTGAAGACCTTGGGGGAAGGGACGGAGAAGGGTACGTTAACTTGCCTTGAACGCGTCCGGCGAGGTCTGATTGCCTCCCAGAGATCGAGGGCTTCTTTAACCTGCTGTTCTCCCACTTGATCTCCCTCTACCCTGCCACGTCTGCCGAGGCGAGCCCGCTCCTCCCCCCTCTCATCCAGACGATCGCCTCCGCACCTGCTACCCAGTCCGGCTTGAAGTACCGCATGTGCGTGTTCCTACCCGCGATCGGTGACCCCAGTGATGCTTATGTGCTCCCCCCTTCTCTAGATTGACGAACCTCTTCAACCTCTTGCCGCGCACGTCCTCCCTGCGTCTCGATGTCTACAACGCCCTGCTGGCGATCGCTGCTGCGCAGGGCGAGCTCTCCGTGCTCCAGCTCTCGCGCACAGACGTGGAGAAGTGGATCGCGGAGTGGGATGTCACGCCCGAGAAGAAGAGCCAGTTCTTGAAGGCGATCGTCGACGCGTTTGTGCAGGGCGACAATCTGTATGTTTGCATCATCCGGTCTACCACTTCCTTGTGCTGATGCTTGACATCTAGCACTGCGGCATATGAGTTCGTACAGCTGTACGCGCGCTCGCTGCCACCCTCTTCCCCAGAGGCTCGCGAAGCCGCAGCTCAGGCCATCTCCCTTGCTCTCCGGCTACCAACTGTCTTCGACTTCGATCCGCTGTTCAAGCTCGACGCTGTCGTCGCGGCGAAGGACCACGAGCTCTTCCCGCTCCTCCAGATCTTCCTCAGCGGCGGTCTCCCGGAGTATAGGTCCTGGGCATTATCGAACGCAGGTGCTGTCGAGAAGTACGGTACGTATATAATCGCGCAATATTTAGCGCGATTGGTTGACGATGGTGGTTAGGTTTGAGCCCTGCTGACCTTGAGCACAAAATCCGCTTGTTGACCCTTGCATCGCTCGGCTTCAAGCACGTCGGGCAGAACCTGCCCTACTCCACGATCGCGGAAGCGCTGGACGTTGATGCGACGGAGGTGGAGAAATGGGTAATCGATGGTACATCATTCCCTACCGGTACCGTCTACACCTCACTGACATCGTCCCCCCAGTCATCCGCGCCGGCCTCGTCCTCGGCAAGCTCTCTCAGACGACGAAGACGCTGCACATCGTGCGCGCAACAGCACGCTCTTTCGAGCGCGAGCAGTGGGAGGCCCTGGAGAAGCGGCTCGTCGCCTGGAAAACCGGCTTGGTGGGCGTCATGGAGGTCATCGCGAACGCCAGGCGGCAGGGTGGCGCTGTGCCCGTGCAGGCTCAGGCCGCGGCCGCTTGAATGGCGGACTGAAGGGCAGTATATATTGTTAACATACTGTAGCGGCAACTCCACATTTCCTTGTTGTATGTGTGTATGTACAACCTATCATCTTGAGGGCACCAACTAGCCCGATTTCGTCTCAAAGGGCCCAATTCGCGTACCGTGTTCGCAAGTTCAGCGTGCTGGCGTGTGTTGGGCGTGTGAGCACACCGGAAGCTCGGACCGGATGAATGAACCGATCGATCGAAGGGGAAATGTGCATTGTGCACTTAGCCGCTTCGCCCTACCGTCAACAATGGCGCCTCCAAATTCGCGTAACAAGCTGAAGACGTCGTGCGTACGCTACCTCTCCCATACGGCTTACTGTTAACATGTACTAGGTTCAAGAAGGCGCGCGTCGTGGGACCCATTTACACTGGCGGACCAATCGCGATCACCCAGGACGCAGCGAGAATCGTCACTACCCTCTCCGACGAGGTTCTGTTAACGGAGGTAGCCTCTGGAGAGGAAATATGTCGGTACCCTGGGGTACGTGTCTTCTACAGAAAAGGGGGGAGCTTTACTCACCCCCTCCAAGGATACCGAAGATGTCACATCCCTAGCACTCACACCCTCCGGCGCCCAACTCGCCGTCTTTTCATCTTCACTCTCCCTGCGCATCTTTGACGTGCCAAAGAACGGACAGACTCCGTCAACGCAGCCAATCCGAGTGGTCTCACGCGCACATGACGCCCCTGTGCATGTCTGCACCGTTGATCCCACCTCCAGCTACCTAGCATCCGGCTCCGCAGACGGCGTCGTCAAAGTCTGGGACCTCGCCCGCGGCTTCATCACCCATGTCTTCAAAGGCCACGGCGGCGTCGTCAGTGCTCTCAAGTTCAGCCTCTCGCCGACGACCGGTATGCAGCTCTTCACCGCGTCTCTCGACACCCGCATCCGCGTTTTCGACCTCGCGAAGCACGCAGCAAAAACTGGCGGTGTCGTCAAGCCTGACATACTTCTCGAGGGACACGTCTCCGTTCCGCGTGGCTTGGACGTCTCGCCGGATGGGAGGTGGCTGGTCAGTGGAGGTCGCGACTCGGTGGTGCTCGTATGGGATCTGGCGGATGCACTCAAAAACCTCTCAGCAAGGCCGAAAACTGGCAAAGGCAAGGCTAAGGAGAACGGCGTCAACACGACCCCATACAAGACGATACCGATCCTTGAGTCTGTCGAGGCGTGTGGTCTCATTCAGACCGAAGGTGCATCATCATCGTCAAATGAGGGCCTTGTGTTCTATACTGCCGGTGCAAGCGGCGCTGTGAAAGTATGGGATTGCAACTCTGGCAAGGTCCTTTACAGTCTCGGTGAAGGGTACGCTACTATCTCAGACGACGAAGAGGAGAGGCAGCAGATCACGCAGGCATTGTGAGTTACTTTGGTATCTTGGCGAGCGTGCTTGCTGATGTTTGCTCTAGGTACGTGCCTTCAGAGTCCACCATCATCTCTGTGCACGCCGACCAGAACATCCGCTTCCACTCACTCTCTTCCCACACCCTCACCCGTCAGCTGATTGGCTTCAACGACGAAATCGTCGATGCAACCTTCCTCTCACCGCGCCCTGCCACTCGCGATACGCACGTGGCCCTAGCCACCAACTCCTCTCTCATCCGCCTCTACTCCACCTCCACCTTCGACGCGCGCCTCCTCGAGGGCCACGCCGACATCGTGCTCTGTCTCGACCACAGCGCCGACTACCGCATCCTCGTCAGCGGCAGCAAAGACCGCTCCGCGCGAATATGGGCGCCAGTCGACGACGGCGACGACGTCCAATATCGCTGCGTCGGTCTCTGCGAAGGGCACGCAGAGAGCGTTGGCGCCATCGCCATGTCGCGGAGCAAGGAGTCAGGCACGGAGCTGTTCCTCTTCACTGGCAGCCAGGACCGCACGATCAAGATGTGGGATCTGAAGAATGTATTCTCACACAAGGGCGACGAACCCATCAAATGCAGGAGCCTCGTCACCCTCAAAGCGCACGACAAGGACATCAACTCCCTCGACGTTGCGCCCAACAACCGGCTCCTGGTCTCCGGCTCGCAGGACCGCACCGCGAAAGTGTGGCATATCGACTCGCATGGCGAGCTGCGGTTGGCGGGGACGTGCAAGGGGCACAAGCGCGGCGTCTGGAGCGTGCGCTTTGGGAGGGAAGAGCGAGTGTTGGCTACGGGCAGCGGCGACAAGACGGTGAAGTTATGGAATCTGGACGATTATTCGTGTGTGAAGACGTTTGAGGGGCATACGAACTCGGTCTTGCGCGTCGACTTTATCAATGCGGGGATGCAGATGATCAGCTCTGCGTCCGATGGGTTGGTGAAGGTGTGGAACGTGCGAGAGGAGGAGTGCATGACCACGCTTGACAACCACGAAGACAAGGTGCGTATTCTGTCGGACTTTGGCAATTGCACCAGGCTAACGATGGACGTAGGTTTGGGCACTGGCAACCAGCTCTGACGAGCGCATGGTGTTGTCTGGCGCCGCCGATTCGGTGGTGACGTTCTGGGAAGACAACACGGTCGAGGCACAGAAGGAGGAGGAAGACAAGCGAACGGGCATGGTAGAGCAGTAAGCCTAGCGAGCTCCAAGCCCGCAACCCGTAACTGAGCCATTAACAGGGAGCAAGCCTTTATGAACTACCTATCCCTGCACGACTACCGGAAGGCCATCCAAATATGCATCTCGCTCTCGCAACCCGGTCGCCTCCTTTCATTGTTCAAAACCGTCGGCGCCTCCGCCGAAGACCGCAAATCCACCATCACCGGCTCCACCTCCGTCGACGAAGTCCTCCGCACCCTCGACGGCGCCGAGCTCTGCAAGCTCCTGCGCTTCGTGCGCGACTGGAACGCCAACGCGAAGACGAGCGCAGTAGCGCAGCGCGTGCTGTACGCGATCGTGAAGCTGCGCTCCGCGGACGAGGTCATGGCGGCGTTTACCGCGGAGCAGGGGGAAGCGGCCTTAGCGAGCAGCGATCTGCATCTCAGCAGTGGTGCGGGGAGCACGGCGCTGAGAGAGGTCATTGAGGCGCTCGTGCCTTATACGGAGCGACATCTTGCGAGGATGGGGCGGCTGGTGCAAGATAGCTACATGATCGACTACATTCTGGGCGAGATGGACGATGGGATGTTTGGTGTGGACGCTGATGGTGATGCGATGCCAATCGACTCGCCTATGGCAGTGGCGGCGTCAGCATAGGTTTTATGCTATGGCTATAGCATATATCAGTTCCGCGCGTACTGTACAAAGCATATGTATCCCCAAGTGTACTCCTATGCATAATCTGGGATCGGGCCACCCTCGTTTTGCTGCGTGTTACGGTGTTGGTGCTTCGCTAGGCTTCCTCAGTAATTGTAGGTCCCGCTATCGCCTAGTAGGGATGTTTGCCACCTAAATGTGATTAGACAGCACGCACGAGCAGCCTCACCCACGCGCACCGTCGGCGCAGATAACTACTTCTGTATGTAGCTCCATCTACTGTTGCATGTAGCCCGCGTCCGGCCCCATCCCGGGCATAGGCATCGTCAACATCATTGGCGATGGGTTCTCCGCACCGAAGTCCTATTGAACATCAGTAGCGAGCACGTAGCACACTACAGGTCGCGTACATCAACTGCAAAATAAACGGAATCGTCAGAAACATGACCTCAATCGTCATGGGAAAAGGCTCACCATGCGTACTCGGCATCCTGCTCGTGTTCTGCATCGACGCAGACAACTGGCGCAAGTGCCGGAAATCGTTCTTCGAGTAGGTCTTCGTAAGGCCTGTTGCGGCAGGCGAGCGCAGAATCGCCGTCGGTGGGGATATAATGGGGCCCAGTATATCGGGCGTGTTGCCATTGCGCTTCGGCGTCGAGGGAGCCGTCTGTGGCCGGCGAGCGTTCTCCAGCTCTTCCAAAGTGATTGCCCAGGTTTCGGGAAGAGTGACAGTGGGTGGGAGGAGGGTCTCATCCTCGTCGACAGTGATCTTTGTGCGAACCTTTTCGAGGATTCGCGCCTGGTCGGAGGGAAGGGAATCGGCAAGGAGGTCGTAGAGGTGGGATAGGTTGTCGAGGGAAATGACGGAGAGGACACGGAACGACTTGTTGGCGTGGGACGCCAACCAGCCGAGGATGGAGATGAGGTAGGAAGACATTTCCGGTGGTAACGCAGTCCGCTGAGAGATGGTAGAGAGCGTCTTCCCAAGCTCCACCTTGAGGAGGGATGTTTTGATGACTGTCGACGGGAGGGCGCGGATGATGGCCAGAGCAGAGTCCAAACGGGTCGATGATAGATCTGACTGCACGCTTCGCAACAGCCAAAGTGATAGGATGAAGCGCAGGCCGTCTTCTAAAACACCTCCGTCTGTTCTTGCCAACGCATCTGCGAGAGCTGTGAGGTCGACCGACGCATATTGGCGCTCCAGCATCGTTGTCAGGCAGGCTGCAAGGTCGGTAGACAGGTCCTCGGTAGACCGGAGGGAGTCGATTGTCCACCGTGCTAGCGGTGCATCCTTGCTGAGGAGTTTCGCCAGCAGTCGCGCGGACAACGTTAAGTCATGAAGCCTCCACGACGTCTTGAAGTCCGCGGAGGAGGCGTCATGCGGCAGGTCCTCCAAGAGCTTGCCCATATGCTTGACTTCCTCCGTCAACAACCACTCCCCCACGCCAATCAACCCATCGTCCAACTTGACCAGGCGTTCCAGCAGCTGGATCTTCCGCTCCACGTCCAGCGCTCGGAAGAACGCAGTGAGCTCACGAAGCACATGTGGCAAGATATCCGCTACCCAGTACGACGGCCCGTTGCTGTCCGTCATATCCTCCCCCCGCGGGAGAATATGCTCGACCATACGGAAAACGCCCGCCAGATGCAGTGCCGGATCCTGTCCCTCGCTGCGTAGAGCACCCTCAAACAACGCCCGGAGCACGACCTCCGCCCCGGGCTTGCCCGTATCTGTCCGCGCGTCCTCGGCGCACAGCTGTGCGAGCAGCTCGAGGCAGCCGAGCTCGGCATCGCGCGCGGATACGCGGATGTTGTCGCGGCCCGTGGTAGGCGTAGGATAAGCGGAGCCTACCAGGCTCGCGCAGACGACGACGTGCGCCATCGAGGTTGCGAGTTCGTACAGAGGGCGACTCGACAGCGGGTAGGCACCAGCCAGAGGGGAGATGACTGCCACTAGGTCTTCCGCCGTAAGGAAGAGCTGGTCCAGCACGGCCGCGCCCCCGGCAGGCGGTGGCTCGCGCACAGAAAAGTGCGCGTTGAGGTCCTGTGCGACGCCCTTCAGAAGGTCGTCTAGTAGCAATAGCAGTCCCTGCTTCTTCTCCGTATGTAACGCCTGGATGACGTCCCACTCGCCCCGTACCGTGTCTTCGAGCGCCTGCTCGATCATAGCCAAAGCGACGCGGACAACGGACAGACGGAGGAAGGTATACGGATGCTCCGAGTCCCGCGCAAGGTTTTCGACACCTTCCTGGAGCCCGTCGTCGACCACCCTGGCGAGTTTCTGCATAGCGATCCGGGTGTCCTCAGTGATGTAGCTGAGGGGAGGCTGAGTAGCGAGGATGGTAGTGATGAGCTCGTCGCGAAGTACGGCCTTGGGCTCGAATGCAAGGTCGGTGAGAATTTGTTCGGCGAGCAGCTCGGTTCTGCGCGGGGCGGTCCTGTCCTCCATGCTCCACTTGATGCGTCGGCAGGTCTGGTCCAAAGCCAGTATGAGGTTGACTATCTGCTTAATGATGAGAAAATGCAGCATTTTGAGCCATTTGCCGCACCTCTGAGTAGCCGGGCGCTTGTTGCCACAAATGCAGTACGGCCAGCGCGCGCTCAAAGCAGATATCATTAGCGAAGCAGTCTGCCCAGCAAGCCACGCCAACAACGGCAGCAGTACCAAGAAAGGCTTTGAGGAAGGCAGTGAACTCGTCGCTGCTTAACTCTCGTCGTCTCCGCCTCAAGCACAGAGGCGGCGGCGTGGCAGTCGCAGGTAATGGTCGCTGCGCTAGCCTATCACTCATATCTGGGTACTGTATCATGCACAGCAGCCAGATCCCGAGCGATATTTCCTCAGTCCCAATGTCGGCGAGGAAGCGCGTGGCATCGAAGTAGTCACTCCCATCGGCGTCCTTGAGGGCGTCCTCGAATATACGCCAGCCTTTCAGGCGTGCGACTATCCTGCTTGCGGTTGAACGTCGATGGCAAGTGGAGCTTGCCTTAGATGATATGGCTCGTAAGCTGGCCAGGAATTCGGGTGTGCAGAGATGACGAGCAATGACGACGTTCGCGCTTGCGTAGAGCACATCTTCCAGAGACAAGTCCTCAAGAGGCTCCACAGCGAGAATCTTCGACGCATCCAAGGCAGCCTGATGTCGGTTAGGGAGTATACATGACGAGATTCTGATATTACTAACAAAAAGACGTTCGGGAACGACCGCCGGATGCGCGGCCACATAACGCAGCATGCGAGAAACAACTTCAGCGTTGTCGTAGTTATGCTGCTGAAGGTCAACACATAATGTAACTTCCCCTATGGTGCACGCACCTCGTCAATGGCCCGTGCAAACCTAGAAAAATATGCCGAGATATCCTCCTCTGACGCGGTCTCGCTGATAGGGCGGGTCCAATAGATTACAGCTCGAAATTTGAAGTCCTCGAGCTGCTCAGCAAGGTCTACGTAGACGTTGGGATAGTCCGGGTGATCCCAGGTGTCATCGTCAGGCTTGAGACAGAATTGAGAGCGCAGAATAACGGGCAGAGGCGGAGGGTTTTTTAAGAGCGACATTAGCTTCGTAGCGACAGAGGATGCGTCCTGAGCATTGACTAGGTCGAGAGCCGCACTCAAAGGTCGTGGCTCAATGGAGGTCAGTGAGATTGGAGCAGGTTCTGGCTTTGGAGCAGCCAGATCGGAGACAAGGTCGCCGTAAACAGCAAGCGAAAGCCGCTTGAAGTTACCCTTGACAATCATGAGGCGGGTGGCGTGCTGTAAGCTGTTAAATCGACGAGCGGCATATACGAGAACCTGCCTACCTCTGTTCCCATGTCAACGGTATAGTCAACATGATTCCCTGCATATGCAAGGGTAGTCGGAACAAGCGAATTGGGAAACCTGTTTTTGTCCCTCTCGGAAACATGGATAGGAGTGGCGTTGAACAGTAGCTCGGCATAGAAGCACTCTGGTGCTGTCTCGCTGCAAGAAATATATGTTGAGTGTACCTATGACGCTGAATATCACGCACGAAGTAAAGTCCTCGTACTCCGCGAAGGGTCGTGCGCCCTTGGGAAATACCTGAATGCTGGCGACGCGGACCGGGGCCGAGAAGCGGATGGCCGCGAGGTTGGAGGGCCCCTGCGGGGAGAGCGTGCACCAGCAGAGGAGACCCATGGCGCCAAGGTGAAGTCGAACTTGTGGGCGCCTGTCGTCGGCCGAGGTGGGCGAACGTAAGGAGGACCGGCGTTTGCCGGTGGTGTGGTGCGAGAATGAGATGGGTTGCCGTTTTCGTGCACTGCTTTCGTGGTCCCTTCCTTCATCTCCTCCAGCGCCAGCGTGCGCACCAAGACGCGCATAATGGCCCGCAGCGTGCCCTCGATACAAGTGCCCGTGCTCAACAACATACAAGTGCCGTCCATGCCGCGCCCGACCACCCACAGGATGCGTACCAGAGACCGATCAGGCTCGCTCGTCAAGGTCGAGGAGGTTCAGGACCGCTCAGTGGAGGATGTGCTTGACCGCAGCGCGTACGTGAACATCAACGCGAACTGGGTCAACGCAAAGGGTGCGTAGAACGGCGAACAGGGGCGTCCGCGGTCGCTGACGACATGCATGCATAGGCGCCTGGCTCATCCACATTGTCCTCATCATCATGGGCAAAATCACCATCGACACCATACCTGGGATGACCCCGCAGATAAGCTGGACGCTGGTCAATCTCATCTATCTCGCTGTGCGTGCCCCTTTCCCTCGATACCCGCGTCCGCAGTTCTGAACCCCTCCACGCAGCTTACCTATCTAATGTTCCATTGGGTAACGGGCATACCCTTCGAGAACGATCTTCACGGCGGCGCGTACGATGACCTCACGCTCTGGGAGCAAATAGACGACGGCGCACAATACACGCCCGCCAAGAAGTGGTTGTTCTGCGTACCGGTGGCGCTGTACGTGGCACACCCCTCCTCACCCTATACTCAACTGATCATCCTCCCAGCTTCCTCGCGTCCACACATTACACAGCCTACAACCCCTGGGTATTTGCTATCAACGTCAGCGCCCTCATCTTCGTCCTCATCCCCAAGCTGCCGCAGGTACGCAATCGCAGCTTACGACCTCGGCACTCTGGCCTTGCTGACACCCCACTCCTTAGCTACATCGGCACCGCCTTCGCTTTATGACGGCCCCCGATACTGCCTCTGGCTTCTCGACCCCGGTGACGCCCAGCTTCCCGCCCTCCGGGATGTCGACACCCATCGGCGAGCGCCCATCCCCGCGCGACATAACCGAGGCGCACTTCCGGTGACCCTTCCTGTCGGATATCTTATGGTTGTTCATGGACAAGCTTTTGGAGCCCCACACTCTCTGCAGCATTAAACCCCACACACATCCTGGTACGGTTGTACTAATACAAGACCATTTATTTCAATACATATAATGCTCTCTGTCTAAATTACATCTCTGTCCCAGGCTCGCTCTATGGGTGCTACGAGGCCTTTGCCTCCTCCTTGATTGCGTCCTGGTACTGCTGCAGCCGTAGCCTATTTATTCGAATGAGCAAAAGGACTGACGCGTTCGGACAGGCACTTACAGGTTGCGCAACAGCATGAGGATGGTCACTTTACCCACTGCAGGTACGTATAGCGACACCTATATTGAGGTTAGACGCAACTCGGCGATGACGACGCGATGACCCTCACCTTTTCCCGCACATCAGCCTCAAAGTTCTTGTCTGCTGCCACATTTACGCAGACACAGCCGTCCTTAAGCCATGCGGTCTTGACCTTGTACGACGGGTTTGGCACCGCAGAGACGACAACGTCCGCAATTGCGAGGCAGTCCTTCAATTCCATGCTGCAGGGGTGGACGACGTGGCGAGGATGGTACCGGCGTGCCGCGTCGTCCGTGTCCCTTGGGCGCTTGGTATATTCCTGCCAAGAATTCAATGGTGCTTCACTTCATTCGTGACGACAGAACCTACCTGGATGGAGTCGATATCCACCGAGAACACGCGCGCGCCATCATTCGCCAGCAGCGCCGCCAGCGGACGTCCCACCACTTCGGATCTGCCACATAGTCAGCCTTATCCCCACCCATCCGCTTCACAGTCCAAGGACACACCTGTTGATGACCACAATGGTCTTCCCATACGCGCGGTCGCCATACGGGAGCAGCTTGTTGTACACGCCCGCGTGCTCAAGGGTCTTCACAACCGCCAGAGGCGTGCAGGGGATGATGGACTTGAACGTGCCCGGCGGCGGGGTTTCCGTCTTGGAGTGGTCCGGCGCGCTCTCGGTCGACACGGTCATCGTGGACGAGGTGAGGGAGCGGGGCTCGATGAAACGGATGCTGAGGGTGTTGGGTCAGTTTTTATCGCATAATGAATGGGACGGAGAAGACGCTCGGCGGAAGAGAAAGAGGAAGGGGGCAAGACGAGGGAATATGCAAATCCAACGCACTTGTGATACAAGTTGTAGTGGAACTTGAAGTGTAGGCCTTCGACGTCCTTCAGCGGCGAGACCACCTATAATGGCTATATCTTCGGCTTTTGTGCTGATGCGGGCGCCCTACCTGCTGCAGGTAATGGTCCTAATGATTACCATGAGCATTTCATTCCCCGACATATCATCTCTCGCCAAACGCACCTGCTGCGATCCAAATATGGGGAAGTAGACCTATGCACCCAATTCCGTTAGCATCTTGGCCTTCCCCTCAATCTCTCTTCCCCCATCCTCCCCCCCAAACCCCACTCACCATAATCCCATCCACCCCCTCATCCTCATTCGCCTCAATAATCGCCTCCTCCACCCCCTCGCCCTCCGCCAGCGCCGCGTCCTTCGCCGCCCCTGTCGTGCGCAGCTCGAACTGGAAGCCGAGGTCCTCGCACTGCTTGCGCGTGAAGTCCGCGTAGAAGCGGCTGGGCGCGGCCGAGGTGGCGAGGATGCCGACGAGCTTGGGCGGGCGGGGGCGCTGGGCGAGCGCGGTCTTGACTTCTTCGCGGAAGGTGGCGGCGATGGGGTCGGCCTTTAGGAGGACGCCTTTGGGTGCGGCGGCCATGGTGGGTAGTGGGTAGTGGGTGAAGAGTGGTGGGCGGAAAAGGGAAGGGTGGTGTAGTGTATTGTGGGGGAAGAGGGACGAGGACAGGGAGCTGGGGGTGGGGATGGAGATGGGCAGTAGGGGATGGTCAGGGACGGACTGAACAAGTGGACAGGCGCTTAGATCGCCACTGATCGTCGTTGATCAAAAATTGTCGTCATCCCGATAATGGCTCGATCGCGTCAAGACGCGTCGCGTCGCGCTAGATTCGAAATACCGGACGCAAGCGCTAGGCAGCTGACATCGAGCAGAACAGGTGTCCAACATCGTGGGAAACCTGTAAGCTGAACATGAAGCCATCCATTGCTTGAGGATTACACAGGAATAAATACTACAAGTACACACATCATGACTTTCATAAATTCACACCTCTCGTAAATCCATGGGCTCACAGTTTCGCGCCCTTCCGCTTCCCCTTGATGCCCTGAGCATCCAGCCACTCCAACACTTTGGCTGTCACGATCTCCGGCTTCTCCAGCATCAGCCAATGTCCACCACCTTCCAACGCAACGTCCTGCAACCGAGGCACGAACTTCGACGAAGCAGCAACGGCTTGCGGAGGTGTGGAGCGGTCCTTGGTGCCCCAGAGAAGGAGAACGGAAAGGTCCGCAGGTAGGGAGATGGGGAGGTTGGCAGCTGCAGTGGGATCGACAAAGTTGAGAAGACCAACACGGAAGGAAATAAAGGTACGCACCTTGCTCCTCATCAAAGCGGAGTTTGGTCGTACGGTAGTAGTTTGTTGGGCCGCGCATGCCCTTGCTGAATTCTTGGACGTAGTAGCGTTGCTCCTTTGGATAGTCAGTCTCAATCCGTGTGAGCTCGGTGAATTACACGGCAGCCATCGTGCACGCTGGAGCATTGGCACAAAAAGCCTCAAGCCTCACCTCGTCGCTCAGCCATACTTCGTACTTCTTGTCCTCACGAGCCAGTGTGCCCTCAAAGTTGCGGAATAATTCGCCGCCACCGCGTCTGCTGAACAGCAGTTGTACGAAGCGCGGGAGCTGTTGAGGACCACCGGTCAGATGAATGAAGCAGAGATGAAGCGTCTGACACTCGCTCTAGCTTCAATGAAGCCCGTTGACTGCGGGCTGTTGAGGTAGCCTTGGTACGCCCAGTTCGGGAACCTCTTGATCATCTCGTCAAGGGAGACGTACGCGGGCGGCCGGGGCATGTACGGCACGGATATGCTGAAAGCCAAGTTCGTCAGTATGCATCCTAGTATTCGCAAACAGTGACACCGGAGCTCACATCACGAGTGCCAGTAACCGCTGAGGATGCCAGAGCGCAAACCGCCCGACGACGTAAGCGCCCCAGTCATGGCCGATGAGGACCGCCTTGCGCACGTCTAGGAGATCCAGGAGTGCTGCTAGGTCATTGCAGAGTTTCTTGGTCGTGTACTCGACGGGGTCGTGGGGCTTGTCGGTGCCGCCGTAGCCTAGCATGTCCGGGACAACGACGCGGTAGCCGGCGTCTCTCCAGGGCTTGATTTGGTTACGCCAGCCATACCTGATAGACAAACTTAGAAAGATGATTTGTCACAGGTAATGGAAGGCATACCAGAGGTCGGGAAAGCCATGAACGCATAGGAGAACTGGTGTACGTCCATGTTCATAGTTCGAGGGTAGCTCGTCAACGAAATGGTATGTCCGTCCCGTTGACAGCTTCGCCTGCCTGAGTAAATTAGCACAACCCCTGTATGTGGTGTCAATCATCTTCACCTGTGGTTGAAGCTCGCCGGGTCGATGGCAGTCATGGCTTGAGCTGAAGAAGTAGCCAAGAATCAGGTGGAAGTTGAACTTGAGGTCTACTCGGCCCGGAGGCGAAATCAGGTCCCGGCGTTTGCCGTGCTACGTATGACGTGAGTCACTTGACATCAAATTTTCGGCATGCAGCGGCGGCAGTGTGCCGGATTGCTGACCACTGACGGTCCTTGTCCTGAACGTCCTTGTTTTGGCCCTGCACGCACTCGCCACACGGCTTCCACTCATATCTCAGGCGCCTCCCATCCCCCAGCACTCCCTTTACGTCACCGCATACTGCTCCTATACTTCCCCCGCGTGCCACATTCCGCCTGCATTCCCACTTGCACCATCCCGTAAGGTCTGCCTTTGTTCGGGCGGCGAAGGACTCTATCGATTGACCGATTTTTCAGTCCTCTATGCCTGCCCCTGTTGCCTCGTCCTCCTCGCTCCGCCCAGCCAAGCCTGCCGTGCCCAAAAAGCATGCACAGCCCGCAGCCGCGAACAAGAAGACTAGGACGATCAGGAGGAGGGGACCCCGCAGAAACGGCGCCGACAGCGACGATGAACTCGAGCGTGAGGTCGGGTCAGACTCTGAGTCTGACTACACCGTCTCCTCAGCGTCGTCCGACGAAGACAGCGAGCTCGATGACGCCCACCCTGAGAATCGCTCCCACCCCCTCACCCCGAGTACGTCCCAGAGCCCTGAGGACGGCGCCTCGGTGACCAAGGATGTCCCCCCTTCCACCAATGGCAAGTCCTCGTTCTTCACGGACGCGAATGCTTGGTCCGAGATGGTAGCCGACGAAACCCAACATGGGCAAGCCGATTTACCTGAGATCGACTTCGAGGAGTTCGAGGGGAATTCATCCGCCATCGACAGGGAGGGCGCCCCCTCCCCTGAGGAGGCTCAACCGTCCACATCATCCCCCCGGGTAGACGATGACGACCCAGAGCACACCCCCACTTCATCTC
The DNA here is from genome assembly GCA_024196135.1 of Pleurotus ostreatus/Saccharomyces cerevisiae fusant. Lineage (NCBI taxonomy): Eukaryota > Fungi > Pleurotus ostreatus/Saccharomyces cerevisiae fusant. Next base: position 11,363 of record JAMQCK010000116.1, on the reverse strand, counting down.
GGCCCAAGCGTGAGCGCGAGCCTATACGCGGCAAAGCTCCGGGCTTTTCAGCGCGCCAGGCATACCAGAAACGTCTTGAGGACCCCGCATTCGTACCAGTAGTGGGCGAATTCTGGGGCCACGACGATCGCCTGCTTGACAAGTCGCTTCGCAGCCTTAGCGGTTGGTGGCGCGGTCGTTGGCAGGGTCGCGGTCGCGGCATGGGCTTCCGTGGTCGTGGTCGAGGAGGGTACTTCGGTGGCCCCGGTCGACCCGGCCCGGAGGAAGTAGAAGAGGAGAACCTACCCCCCGTTGAGCGCACTTGGAGACACGATGGTTTCGAAGAGATGCAGAAGCAGGAGGAGCAGCGACGCACCGTCCTTCAGCGCAGGCAGGCCCAACAGCAACCCTTTCCTCGCGGCGCTGGCAACTTCCGCGGACGTGGCTTCGCCCCACCAAGGGGTGGGTTTGCACCTTTCCGCGGCGGCATCAACGCGTCGCCGTCAACGCGGACAAACTCGCTCTTCCCACCCCGCGCTTTCTTCGCCATGAAGCCCGAGAAGGTGTTCACCAAGCAACACGAAGCCTTCTTGTACTTCGACTCCGCGCTCAAGCCTCGCCCGGGTCAGCCTCCTGCGTATCGTGTGCGGGTGGGCGACGAAGCTCCGACGGTTGTACGTGCGACGTCGTACCCGCGGCGGCGCTCGAATGCTACCAAGCCCACCGTTGCTGCGCCAGAGGCCGCAATCACCGAGTTCGTGGTGCGGCTGCCCAAGTCGACTAGCAAGGCAAAGGCGCCCGCTCGGGAGCACAAGCCAGCTGCCGCACCTGCGCCTGTGCCAACCGAGAAGCCTGCACCGCGGAGACCTGCCTCACCTGCGCCAGCTCCTGCACCGCCACCACCAAAAGCAGAGTCGCCCAAGGTTGCACCTGTCGAGGCACCTCCTGTCGCCAGCACATCTCAGCAGCCCCCTCCGCCTGCGCCTGCGCCCGCCCCGGCACCACCGAAAGAGGAGCCTTTCACCGCGCCGCCGCCAGCGTCTGCTCCTGCTTTTGTGCCCGCTGAGCCACCTGGCTTCGAGTATCAGCAGCCGCCTCATCTGCTACCGCCACCCGTATCCGCGCCGGCGCGCCCGAATCCTGCCCCGATACAGACAGTGTTCACCCCGCCGCCGCCGCAGTCGCCTTCGTACGGCTCGCCCTATGGGTACGCGGCCCCGCTACCGCCGGGCGTCGCCTACAACCACATGGGTGGAGCGTACGAGATCGCCACTGGTCGGGCTGTATACCTTCAGCCACCGCCGCCTCCGCCTGCACCCATGCCCATGTACGCCCCGCCCCCGCCGCAGCCTGTTATGTCCGCACCCCAGCCGGTCATGCACGGCATGCCCAGCAGCGGGTTCATGGCTGGGCACCTGCGCCACCACTCGCACGTCTCGACTGACTTCCTGCCGCACCCGCACACGCCGCTCAGCGCGCACACTCCGCCGGTGGGCAACCTGATCGACCCGTCGACGGGTGCGCCGATCTTCGCGCCGCCGCGGCAGACGTCGCGCGTGCAGATCCGCGCGCCGACGGGCGAGGAGGGCAAGGGGAAGGCGAGTGGGCTGCGCAGCTCAGCGGTGCCATTCCAGCCGCCGGTGCAGGAACAACAGCAGCAGTCTCAGCATCATCAGCAGCACCACCAGCCCCAGCCGAGCTACGGGGAGGCGGACATGACGGGGCAGGTTGCGCCGGTCAATGGTGGGTACATGGGGTACAACCCGTACCAGCAGTACTACTACCCGGAGAGCTACGGGTATCCGTACCAAGGCAACGCGTACGAGGCGTATCCCGTGGACCAGCAGGGCGGCTACGAGCAGCAGGTCGGGTATGAGGCTCAGCCCGTCTATGACCCGCAGACTGGCTACTATCAATAATCACCTTCTTCTGGTACTCAACAAACGTTGTCAACGACTGCGCAAACCTCCTTCTCGCTCTTGTAGTAATTACCCTCTCAACTGTGCCAAACCTCATCTCACATCTTCAACCTTCACTTCACTTGGCTCGATCTCATCTCACAATTGTTTCTCGACTCAATTTTCTCGACTCACACCTTTCTCTTGGTTCCGTTGTAGTACTAGTTGCCCTATTCTCTGACATTCTGCACGTGTACATACTCAGTGGTTTCCGCTCAAGTTTTCCTCGCTGTCGTGCCTCGTCTCACTGCTTGTGCTCTGGCGTGTCCTAATACAATTGGTCCTTTGACTGCCTCTTTTCGACACTTCAACACGATGTTCTTTGAGCCCCGAGCACTATGCAGAAGCCACCGAATGTGAGGAAGTTCGAGGCTTGCGCAGACAAGATGCTCATGCAGGAAGAGCGCTGTAAATGAACAAACACACAACAACAGAGGCGCGTCAATAATTCTTGATCGCATCAAGACGCGCCCCTTGTTCTCGACTGTCGGACCTCCCTTCCCCGCAAGCAATAGCACTCTACCTCTCGGCTAACACCATGAAGAACGACAAGTCAGAAGAGGATGAGATCCCTCAGCTGCAGCGGCCCCCCTCACCGCCGCCGCACACAACGTTCGCGACCCGCCAAATACATGTACGAAGCCGCGCACCACGCCGCCTGCCCATCTAAGCTGCATTTCGCATGTTCTCTGTATCTCCCCGACGACTCGCACATGGTTGCATACCTCCTCGACTATGTGGAACCGCGCGCGACCACCAGCCCCCCTCGTTCTCCGCCTTCAAGCCGCGCGACTACCGGTTCACTGGGCAAGCGCGAAGCATGTCGCACGTTGCATGGAGCTGCGACGGGAAGCGCATAGCCGCAGTGGGGCTGGACAAGATGGCACGTGTGTGGAATGCGGACAAGCAGGTAAATACGAGTGTCCGCGAGCGCATCCTTCCTCTCGATCCCCCACGCTCCCCCTTCCCCTTATCAACTCCCTACGCGTTCCCCTCCATCGACGACTGATTCATGCTGACCTCGTCATCAGCTCGAACCTCGCTTAGCCACGCTCTATAGCGGAACACACACCGATGAGGTCAACTACGTTTCCTGGAACCCAACACATCCGGATATGTTCTGCACGTCAAGCGTGATAGATCGCAGGATAGTATTTTGGGATGCGCGACGTACGTTCCCTTATTTCCATACCTCCTCCAAACACTGACCACAATCCTCGCTCCCATTCATGTCCTCCTTCCTCTCACGCACACAGAAAAAAGCCGCTCAATAACCCACGTAACCGTCCCCCACGGTCCCATCATGACAAACTACTCCCCAGACGGCAAACACCTCCTCTACACCTACTACAAGCCCGCCACCGACGACGATCGCATCGCCCAGTATCAGGTATCCTTCCTCGCCAACAGAGGTACCAACGACTGGGAAATGATGAGCACGCCAACGACGAAGGGCTCGAGGGGAATCTTCAGCAATGCCGGCGACGCAGTCATTGTGGCGCATACGGGGATACATAGCTTGGATGTGTATAACTTCCCGGAGATGTCGCATTTTGAGACGGTGTCGGCGCATGTAGGCGGGTCGACGTCGATTGCGATGGACCCGAGGGGGAGGTGCGTCGGGTGGATGCCACGTGGATTGCAAGAAACTAAACCGGCTTAGATATCTTGCGTCGGGAGGCTTGGACGCAATTGTTAACCTATTCGACCTCGACGAGTGGATATGCGCGCGGACAGTAACGTCTTGCGAGTGCGTCCGATTCTTTTTGAGTGCCTTGCCCAATTTTGACCGTAATTTTCAGCCACTCCATCAACACTGTAAGCTTCTCATTCGACGGCGAATACCTAGCCATGGCTACGGCAGGCTCCTACATCGACATCGTAAGTCGCTCTGACCTCTCATGGCCTCTTCCTCTTCCTCTTCGCAACTCCTAGAAGTCCCTTCGCTACTCCCTGAATCCTTTCGCGGTCCTCTAACCCTCTTCGCCCCTTTTTCGCGCTAACAACCTGCCTAGTGCGCAACCGAGACCGCCGCGCCCTTACATCGCGTAGCCTCCGCGGGACCGGCACCGACAGTAGCATGGCATCCCTCGCAGCACGCAATCGCGTACTGCTCGAAACCGAAGGTTGGACGCGAGAATCCGGCCTCGGCGTTTGCGTATGTCAGTACTTTTGGCGTGATGGAGTAGGGTGGGTAGACAGCCGCGGCAACATTAGGCATTCGCAACCAGACCATGCTTTCGACCTGCTGCCTAACGTCACAATCGCTGGTTTCTACTTCGTCTCACAACCTCCCCGCGGTGCGTCACAGGCGACTACATAGTAAGCCATACGCTCGGCTCGCAGCCAAGTTACCATTTTCTCGTCGCGCGCCGCTTGACACTGGTGTACATCGAGTGCGCCCTATATTGACCATGCCTACTGCTGCCTATCTGGCTGGCTATCCATACTCGGACGCGGCAAGCTCGTTTCTCGTATAAAAGGGAAACACTCATTGCTTTTGCTCCATATCCGGGAAAGTCATCCAACGCTCAACGTATAATGCACTTCATTGCTATCGCCACAGCATGCATTATGCTCGCCGCCGCGCAGGCTCGTTCCCAGTCTGAAATCTCCCGTGAGCTCCCTCTTCTGTCACTATTCTCTGCATGCTAACGCCTGTTCGTAATCTTTCTTCGTAGCGGGATGCGGGGATGAGTGCATCGAAGCGACCTGCTTGGGTATCGACGATCCGACATGCGTCTGTCTCTATCGAGCCGACGCTACTCATGATTGCTTGTATTATGCCTGCAAGAACGATCAAGACATAGAGAGGGCGGAGGATGAGATAGCTCGCTATTGTGCAGCATTTGGGATCCAATAGAGCGACCCTGTACACGCCCAGAGGTTCGCGTATGAACAGGGCATGCATAAATTTGGGCATGCGTGGCGTGCGGACAAGAGCAAGCCCTCCGCATATTTTGGTCATGTGATGCTCAAGTTTGCAGCGACATGCTCTGTGCATGCTCAGAACGCATACACTGGCTTTGAAAAACTGAGATCATGCTTGGTGCGTGAACAAGCACCCAGGCGCCTGTGGTCCATCAGAACGTATCCACCAATCGGCCTTTGCCGAAGTCGGACTTGGGAAGAATCTTGGAGCTCTCCGCCTTCTCCCGTCTCACCACCACGGCGCACCCCCAGCTTCACCCCAGGTGAACCCTCGCCTAAGGACGCTCGCTACCCTCCCGCGGCGCCCCTTTGTCCCATCCTCAGTCGTATATCTCCCGCGCGTCGTCGAACTACCGTTTCGATCTCTCAGAAGGACGAGTCGTCGTTGGGCACAGCAAGGATACGGGACTCAGAAGGTGAGGCGATGCCCGCGGTACGTGACTGCCTTTTTCTGCTACGTATGTTGCTGACTGCCTATCTACATATAAGTCCTTCGTCCAACACCAGAACCGAAGTGCGAGTAATAGTAGTCGCGCCACTTTGGTTGACGACGCGCGGTCGCTGTTCTACCACATATATACCTTCCTAGGGCGTGCGTGCGGCTTTCTGTGGCGCTACGGTCTACGTAGACTACACCTTGCAATATAGCATGCCTTCCCATCTATCGCTATTCCCTAGAGACTGGCCAACGAGCAGCAGCCCCGCTACCCGGTCCAGCAAGGCCCAGTGGGACGCCTGGAGCGGCCGTGTGAATCCATCAATTCGCGTTCATGCCCTGAGCATGTCGCTGCAAACTTGGACAGCGCATGACTTTGGGCATGCACCGAGCTTGCCCTAGGCGTCAACAGAGTAAAACTCAAGCATGCTCAGCGCAATCTTAAGTCTCTGGTGGTGTAACCTGGCGTATCTGGGTAACTGATGTAGAAGGTCATCTTCAAGCGCAGACTCCGTTGATCAGTATATTGTCCTCAGCGCAGTCAGACTGAAGGTGATGCATGTCCCATTCCTACAATAATATGGGATACCCATTGACAAGTACAGATTGATACAGTAGATACAGCATAGTGGTGACGTGGCCCTATTTCACGCATTGCCCAGGCTACGAATCGGCGCCTGCGGGCTGATGCTCATGGCGTTCAACGACGTCCCCAATCCCATCGTGTCGTCGTCCGCACCATCTCCTTCGACAGCCCGAGGAATCGCCAAGCAAGCTGGCGTCTCGTGGCTCTGAACTCCCGCCACTTCGTCCTCCTCGTTCTCGTCTTCATCGTCGTCGTCTTCGTCATCACCCCCAATCGCCACCGACGCCCACTCCCTATACACGGCCTGGATATACGGCCCCGACCTCGGCAGCTTGTACGGATCGAACGGGAAGAACGTGTGCAGCTCCGCGTCCCGCTCCCTCGCCGCCCCGTCGTCGGCACTTCGCCGGTTCGCCTCCAGCACCGGGAAGCAGTACATAAAGTTCACCGCGTGCGCCACCCTCGCGAACTGCAGCACCACGTTCTGCGAGCACACGCGCAAGGGGTTGAGCGGTGCATTCACGACGCGGTGCAGCACGTCGAGCGCGGGCATCCACTTGCGCGTGCCCAACTCCTCCAACACAAGTTCTTCGTCCTCCAGCAAGTCTCGCCAACGGAAGCAAAAGATGAGGAACACCGCCTGCGCGACGGCGTACCACACCGTGTTCTCCGCCGCGCTGGTCGTGTAGGTGTCCGTGTCCGCGATGGCGTCGAGGTGCGCGCCGAGGAAGCCGCAGAGGACGGCGACGACGCGGCGCGCGGCCTCGCGGTCGACGTAGCGCGCGCGGCTGACGAAGCTGCCGATGTAGCTCGCGGCGGCGGCGCGGGTGACGGCGGGCGCGTCGGGGCGGAGGAGCGCGCGCTCGACGAGGACGCCGGCGAAGAGGTCCGCGAGCTCGGCGTCGAGGGAGGCGAACCAGAAGAGGAGGAACTGCGTGTAGCGCGACTTGAAGGTGCGGAGGATGGTGCGGTCGAAGATGGCGAGGAGGGTGTGGAATTGGGTGCGCCGGAGGGCGGCGCGGGAGGCAGGAGTTTGAGGTGGTTGAGGTGGAAGTGCGAGAGGGATAGGTGAGGGCGAGGAAGGTGGGAATAGAGGGAGGGATGGTGACGAGACGAGTGGTGATATGGGCGATGATATTGGTGGTAGCGGCGGTAGCTCCAGAGAGACGGATGATAGACGCGGGTCTGGCCTTGGCTCGTCGCAGTGAAGGTGGTGGAAGTGGTCGAAGACGAGGGTCAAGATAGAATCGAGCTTCGTGACCATGTCCTGAATATGTTTGACGTTCGTAGGCACATCCGGTGAGTCTTCATCTTCCTCTGCATCTGACGAGATGTCACTAAGGTTATCAAGACCGTCGTCTGAATCAGAGTCGGAGTCAGAGTCGTCGCCATCCTGACCAACGAGTGTGTCGAAGGGGTCGATTTCAAACAGGTCCTGGTCCTGGTTCGCGTCGTCGCCCTCGTCGTCTTCTAACTCCTCCAACTCGACTTGAATCTCGACCTGAATGCATGTCAATATGGTTCTGTGTGCATGACGGATGACGTACGTCGATTTGTATCGCACGGTCAACAATAGTGGCGAGAATCTTATCCGCGAGCTCAGGACAGTAGCCAGAAATACGCAACAGGTTGCGAATATACGTGGACTGCGAGATCTGACTCTGGCGCTTATGCGGGAAGTTGCGCACGAGCAGGGGCAGCAATGTCGACGATAGCGTCGGTATTAGGGATAGTACATGCTGCAAAAGGTTATGCAACCGATCGTAGACGACGCGTCGGGTAAGAGGCTTCGACGAGCCCTCGGGTACCGCGGAGTCGAGCGCCTGCAAGCCTGACTCTGCATGACTGAGATCGTGTGGCGCATGACGAGAGATGGGTCACGCACGATGTGTGAAACCCTGGGCCACCTTGCCGAGGACGAGCGATAGGTACTCGGGCTTTGCGCTCAGCAGCATGCCGAAGAAGACCGTGAAGGACTTGACGGATGAGCTGTCCATTGTCGTCCATGGTACATTGACGATCGCCTCAACCAGGGATGCATGAGCGCGCTCCAAGCGGGAGACGACATGTGAGAGGGCGAGGATCCAGAATCGCAGCTGCGAAGTCTGCGGCTGGTTCTCCTGGTCGAACCGCTTCGGGTCGAATTGGCTGACAAGTTCATCGTAGGGCTCGCTGTTTCCCTGTACACGCTCGTCAATCGATGCCTCGTGAACATCTCGCTTGCCTTGCTCACCTCAAGCTTCTGCTGCAGGGCGTTGTTCACAAAGGCAAGGTACATGTCCTTGCGGTATTGCTCATCCTGGCGGATGCGCGAGTTGGTGGCGATCGGGCGGCGCACGAGAGCTGGTGCGGGGGAGGAGGATTTTCTGGTTGGTGTGGAGGCTTTCTTGGTGAAAGATTCGAGTGTAAGCTTCGGAGACTCCATGTAGCCTCTGGAAGCTGCCTTGGGCCCAGTTTTGGGCGGGCGCTGATTGAACTGGACGAGGCGCGAGTGAGGGTCCATGACTGCAGCAAGTCCGAGCAGACGAAAGTGATCGGGCACTTCTTGATGCTGCCATCTCTGTTTGTCATGCCCAATGAGGAAGTTATCTCCGGAGGGGCTTCGTTGACCTCGCAAAAATTAAAGGCCTACACAAAGCAATCCTGCCTCTGTTTCGTTTGAAGTGTTTTCTGCGCGTATGCATGCTTGAGATTATAGAGCAAAGCATGGGGAAGCAGAACAACGCTTGACGTCGTTGATGCCTTCCCGGCAGATCCCGGCCGGCGTTCCCGAGCAAAGCGTGGTCGCGCTCGTCCTCAACCAGCAGCATCATGTCGGCGACCACGGCGTTCTCGTCGGCGCACCGCTACTACGTTAAGTCCCTTTACAAGCGCATGCTTAAGGATGCCCTCGACTGGACCATCCAGCGGGACATCTGGCGCATGAAGGCCATGCAGATTCGCGCCGAGTTCGAGGCGAACCGGTGCGTAACAGTAGTTGTGTTCAGACAGAGGCAAAGGCTGACGCTTTGTGCTCTCGCAGCCACGTCACCGAGCCGCGTCAGCTATCTGCGCTTTTGGCGAAGGCGGAGGCTCGTCTCAAGGCCGGGCAACACCCCGACCCCGTTATTCGTGCGTGATGCATACGATACACTTGTGTACATTACTCACGCCCTTGCAGCTCCCAAATTCCCTGGTGGTACTCAATGGTACGTTATGAATAATTTCTACTCACCAGTGTACTAACTTTGCATCTTAGGGAGCGGAATGCGCCGGTACTGCTCACGTCTACCGTGCTCGTATCACCTCCTAACATCTCCCCCAGCCCGCGCACACCAAGCCGCCGTACGATCACGAGCACGATCTGCACTAGACTATACCGTGCTTACACAATCATTGTTGAATTCATCGCCCGTTCGCCGACCTCAATCCTCCGCTTTCAGGCATGAAATCAATGTAATTACCAGCAACTTATAATGCAACACCCTCCAACTTCGTGCTACCGCGCAAGTCTAGACATCCCTCTCCTCCGTCGCCACCCTCCTCGCCTCGCGCCTCAGCGCCTTGCGCGACCGCTTCTCGCTCACCTTCTTCCCTTTCTTTTCCTTCTTCATCCTACGTTCCTCCGCCTTCTTCTGGCGTTCCTCCATCCTCTTGTGGCGCTCTTCCAACATTTCCAACCTGTCCCCACGCGCTTTGACCCTCTCCTTGATCTTCAAGAAATGCTCGTGATGCTTCCGCTCGAAGTGTTTCATGAGCGAAGAGGGAGTGGAGTAGGCTGCTTTGCAGAACTTGCACTCGTGTTTTGGGACGCTGTGGAAGGTTTGTCAGCTTTTTTGGGTTGTGGCGGGGAGTTGCAGGAAGAAGGCCGAGGCGAAAGGTAAACGGACAATACGCACTCAGTATTGACCTCCCAGTACACGGGATTGCGGGTCAAGGGCTTGCGCTTGACATTGCGCCGCTCGAATTGAACCACATTGTGGACGGGGTTGCATTCCTCAGGCTTGCGCTGGGCGTTGCCGTCCACGGCCTCGCGCTCAACGCTGCCGTCTGCCTTGTACTCGGCGCTGCTGTCCGTGGACTTGCGCTCGGCGCTGCGGTTCATGGGCTTGCGTAGGACGTTGCGCTTTGGGGGGCTGGAAGGGATGCATTAGCTTTGGCGAGTTTGGTGAGATTGTTTTGGTGCGTACGTCTGCCCTTCGTTCCTGTTGGGGATCAGAGGCACGTCGTCGCGGGCGACTATGCTCCACTGGTCGGCGTCGTCCTGGGTGTTGCTTGTCTCGGCGGCCTCTCGGACGTGGCTCGCGCGGGCTTCCTCGCCTGCATCGCTCGTAGCAGTGGCTTTGCCTGCGTCGCTCGCGCCACCGGCCTTGCTCTTGTCCGCGCCCTCCGACGCGTGGTCGTCGGCAGTGGCATAGCTGGTCCCGCCCTCGCTCCCCGAGTCCGGCACCACCTCGTGCAGGATCCTCGACCAGCCGTCGCCCAGAATCTCCACCCAGTAGTCCCGCTCGGGCTCTGAGCGGCGGGCGAGGGCGCGCACGTTGGTGGTGAGGAAGTCCATGGCGAGGTGGGTTAGAGTTAACTTGTTGAGGCGGGGTGGATAGTGCTATTGGGCTCAAAGAGAATGTGGCAAGGCCGAATACAATGCTGGGGGAAACAAGCCCTCATCCTCCGTCTTCTTATACCGCAGGGCTATTGTCCTAGGAATGGTCAAAACCCAGACATGAATGGTCAACACGCCCGCATCATAAGACTACCTGACCCAAAGGGAGTAAGTAGCATGCATGTTTATGACCATCGTCAGCATAGCCACATGTTCCTTGCTTGTGTTGTTTTTGTCGTTCAGGGTCCTCTGAGCGAACGGCGAGCTGACCGTGATAGCATTGCGATGCACGGCTTACATACTGGGCTGCTAAGCGAGGGTATAGGCGTTGTTGCCACACAACATCACAAAGTATGTCTTTATTCATTCATTAATTCATGAACCCTTTCCAAACCCCGCTCACGCTCACGACAGTTCATGAACCACTTCTACCGTCGAATCCTCCGACACCTGTTGCCTTTCGGCCAACGTCGGTGTCATCACCGATTCCTCTACATTAACTACAAATGCCACCCGACGGGCCGGTCAGAGCACCTACTGTATCGCACAGGCCTGATTCGAAATACGACGCGCAAGTTGATGACCGCGTGGACCACGAACGCCCAGAGTATGGTTGTAGATCTTGGACAAAATTCGTGGGTACTGACTCACGTCGAGACCTACGATTGCGTGAGGACCGTGACACTGTATCACCAATCTTCACGCACCCCGCCCCGAGGCTCACGATAGTGACGCCCATCAGGTGAAAACGGATCAACGCCGCTTATCTCGCATCGGGACTTGCCGGTCCCGAGTCGGGCGACATCCTCGGCGGCCATGTAGTACAGAAAATGCGAAAGATAGCGTACCTGCATATATATCTGAGATGAACTGCCACTTCGAAGGCTTTAT